>MU160582.1:61414-72817 GCA_015888305.1 Antheraea pernyi | reverse complement strand
ACTCAAGGGCTCCACGCCGAGGAAACGGATCTAGGTTTGAGCCGCTGCCCGCGGGGTGGGTGGGCTTTCACATTTTTTTTTTATATATATCAATAAAAAATTACCAAAACAAATTTTTATATATGTAGAACGAATATTACTTAAATATTTCAGTATATCTATCCCGATTACTCTCTATTAGAGTTATGTTGTGCCAGTAAAGCTAACAATTAATTTACATTATGGCGTCGCATCCGGGCGTTGCGACCTGCACTACAGCTAACTTTGTCAAGCCGAGCAAGTCCTTGTTCATCTAATTATACTACATATTCTTTTGTTTCTGCAATATTATTAAAAAACACAATAAGTGTATTACTTGCTATAATAATGTAAATGTGTTTAATATGGTAAAAGTTTTCAAAATAATTAGGTATTTTAATTGATATTATAAAAGCGAAAGTGTTTTTGTTTCTTTCTTTGTTACCCTTTCACGCTTTAATTGAGTAGTTAAGTCGGTTTAGACAACCGATCATTAGAAAATTTTGCTAGGTACTTTTTACCCAGAAAAAATGTACTGTTCCCGAGGGATAGATTAAATATAAATTAAATTAGGTCGAGCAAAATCTAATAATATATAATGCGACTATTTAAGTAAATATGATTAAAATATGTTATATGTATTATTACATTTGTATTTGTATGTTACATTACATTTTTATATATAAATGTCTTCTGTACGTGTGTATGTCACTGAACTCATCCTAAACGGTTGGACCGATTTCGACGAAATTTTGTGTGCATTTTCCAGTAGATCCGAGAATGGTTTAGATACAATTGGACACGGTAGATAATGCTGCAGTTGGCTTTTAGATTTTTTTAAATGGTTAAGTCAGGGCAACGTCCGCCGGGCCTGCTAGTATATAATGTCCGATCCGATATCCGCAAGTTCGATCCCCGGCATCTACCAATGAATTTTTCCAAATTCGCGTAGATTTACTGATTTCAATTGGTAACACTATACACTAACAACATCGTGAGGAAACCTGAACCTGAGAAATTTTCTTGTAGTACTACTATATGTGGGGATACATAGAACGTGGATTTCTCAGAGCTTGAAATCGCCAGTACGTCGTGGACTGGCGTGGTGATTATGTTCATACCTTCCTTCGGGAAGAGGCTTATGTCCCTGTAGTGGGTCTTTTATAGTCTGATGATAATAATGATAATTATAAACGAAGTATATATAACTTAGAATTACTGTCTAATTTGTTTGAATTCTGTATATCACGATAGAATTTTTTAACAGTAAGTAAAAATAAATAGATATTTTAACTGTTTGAAATTTCTCAGCGGATTAACTTTAATCTACACATTAATTTTTATGAACGCAAATTTATTTACGTTGTCGTCTGGGGTTTCGCGTTCAGTAAAATTGTTGTTTTCATATTTCTGTAAACGTAGACGGTAACAATCGTTGTTTAATTTATTTTTTTTGTTATTGTTTGTTCTTCACGTCAGAAATGCCTGCCATCAGATCGAACAAAAAAAAAACTGCGTCCAATAATTAATGCGAACGTTTTACAGTGTGATAATAGAATTTCAAGGGCAAAAGTGTACAGTATAAGTATATCAGTAAGTAGATAATGTCGGATACGCATAGAGGAGTAACTTTTATCTTCAACATTATATCTGTTAGATACCAACTTAGTGCTTTTGCGTCTCCTATCTTAGAGGTTCTTCTCTTTTATCTGAAAATGAATTAAAAGAAAACGATGGAATGATTTGAAAAAAGAATCCATTCTAACTATAATAACTGTTAGACAGATGTACCTTTTTTTAGAATTAAGAATATTTCAGTTCTCAGTCCAGTATATAGATTACCGTCCAAATGCGGAGTGGCGCGACTAAGTTTGGATGTAAGTTTTATATAAATTTACAATTAAAAAAAATTAGTAATCCTTGTTGTCTTTAAAGTTTTTTCTCTAATTACATTTAACTTAAGTTCAGTTTTATGCTGAAACTTAAGATTTCTTTAATTTTCTTCAGTTCGTTTTATCTAGGGTGGCCCTTACTGATTAAGGTTTTATATTGATTTGTATTAATTTTTATTTTTTTATGAATATTCCAGCGGAAAAAAACGTATGCAAATACAAACAATTTGAAATTCAACAAGACCTGAACTTTAAACAGATGGCTATTTACATAAAGGGATAATAAGGTGACTTAATCTTTGACCTTCCTTTGTTATGCGGTCTGCCTCTTTGCTTTAATGTAATCTGAAATTATTTTTTTTAATGTGTCATGGGTTGCAAACGAACTGGTGGGTCACCTGATGTTAAGTGATCATCACCGTCCATGGACACTAATAACATGAAGGGTTAGGGGAGGGAGAGGGAGAGGAGAGAGGAGAGGGGAGGGGAGGTGGTGGAAATTATGTTTTGTTAAAAAATATATTAGCTTTTGCCCGCGACATGGTCCGCACGTAATATTTACTTTGGGCTGACGCTGACATGCAGCGGAACCTCTCAAAAGGAAAAGACAAACCCCGATTTTGAAACATTCGTTAATGGTGCTCCGCTCCTATTGGTCTTAGTCGTGATCATATATATCCTATATCCATCGTCGATAAATGTGTTATTTAACACTGAAATAATTTTTATAATAGGAGCAGTAGTTCCTGAGATTAGCGCGTTCAAACAAACAAACTCTTTAGCTATATAATACTAGTATAGAATTATAAATAGTATAGATTTGATTTAATTTAGTTGAACTTTATGTTTTTGAAGTGAAACGTCTTATGAAAAAGCTTTAAAATTCTGATCGGCAACCTTTTTGTGTGACAATAAGTGGTGGGAGAAACACTGTGTCCAGTAGAGTGGGAGCAGTGTCTCGCTTGCCTGCGGGTATTGAAGAACAGTAAGACGTACTCTCTTCTCGTTTTCTTTCTTTCTCATTATCCGTGGTTGCCTGTACTCCGTTCAGGCAGCGTGGTGACCATGAACACAGTCTACGCTATTTAAAAGTGATTGAGAATAATAAAAATGTTTCTCTGTAATATAAAAGTTTCACTTCTATCGTGTGTCTTTACGACACATCATGTTCTTTTTAATTCAAATTTATTTTGTTAAGCAGAAGTTAACTCAGTAAGTAATTTGCTTTTTTATGCTAAACATAAAAAACTACTATCAACCAACACTTGTAGATTAATATTAAATCGTTAATCTATATATATAAAAATGAAACCCGTTTTCCGTTGTCACGACATAACATGAAAACGGCTTGACCGATTTGTCTTTTTTTTTTTTTGTAGTTTTCTAATACTCTGTACAAGGTTCTTACGGAAACAAATATTAAGAAAATCTCTCAGAAAGATTGAAAAATATACATTTAATTTTGCATATTTTAAAAAACGCGCGTAACGAATGTCAACGTCATTCAATTTAAAACAAAAAATCTGTGATTGACGAAATTTTGTTCAGAACTCTCCGACTCTCTCTTGGTCGGTTTTGTGACTATTGACGATGATTTGACATTCGACTTCTAGGCGAAACGAAGTTCGCCGGGTCCGCTAGTAATATTATAAAAGTGAAAATTAGTTTATTACTTTTTCGTACCTTAACTACTCAACCAATCGTCATAAAATTTCGCATACACATTATCAGAAATCGAACAAAAGACATAGGGTACATTTTATTCAGAAAAAAATTGCAGTTTCCATGGGATAAATCAAGTTTACTTTAACGCGACTGAAGCTGCGAGCAAAAGCTAGTTCGAAATAACTTTACTCCGCGATAAGCTATATTTATTTAACTTTGAGAGAAATCCGAATAACAACTAATTGTGTCGAAGTAGCAACACATTCGGACATTATCTTTAAAAATGAAAATAATAACATTACATACAATGTAACATGAGTCGATAACTATTGTGATATAAACAAATAGCTACAAAGTATATATTGATACGTAATCTCAGTTTCTATGCAGTAAAGCAAAATTAAGTTATTTTTAAACAACCCGTTAGTACGTACTTCGGTAGATTGTATAAAACGTGTTTTCGTTTACAGGAACGCTGGGCCTGAAAGGACTGCTATTGACATAAAAACACCGAGTGCTTAAACACGTGAAGATATTGCGAAGAGTGTGTATGAAAGTACCTATCTATTTGTGGTTGTTTTAATAAATGAGATGTAATAAAAATGTATGTTTTTAAGAGTGCATTAGATAATATTTATATCAGATCATAATATAATTCGGTCTATATATTTATAGGTGGGTTTGTATATAACTTTGGGAGCATATAAAGCTGTTCCTTGATTGAGAACAGGAAATTCCTTTGAACCGGCTGCAGATTCATAACAATCCCTATAAAAATATTACGCATAGCGACGTCACCATTCGAGATGCTCAATTTTTTTATATATATTCAATTTTGATATTATATGGCTCATTAATCGAGGCACGATTAAATATACTATGGCTACTGTCTACATAATTTTTTTCCCAGAAATCATCGTTACCAACTTAGAATAATATAAATCGAATAACTCACATGGAACTGAGATTATGAGCACAGAAAACTTGGGTGAATAATGACAAAGTAATATTGAATAAGAAGCATTATTATTCTTAGATGTGACAATAATAATGACGAAACGACGAAAACAAACTTATGGAAGTTCACAAATAAAAAGTCTGTAGGTGGTAGAGCCACGCTGAAGCTATTAGTGGTTTCATCATTAATGGGTCGGCTCGCCCAAGGTAGTACAACCCTTTCACATAAAACCTACGTGAAGTAATAGTGCTTGCATTGTTGCGTTTCGTTCGGTCAGCGAGAGCGCCGGAGGCCCACCTCCTTTAAAGGTCGGCAATGCATTTGCGACTCCCCTGGTGTTGCTGGTGTCTATGTAATGTGTCTTTTTTATATCATAGAAGGCAGACGAAGTCGCAAGTGCGTTACCAACCTGTGTTGGGGGATAGAGGGAGAAGGGAGGCTGAGGGTGGGTGGGCCTCCGGCGCACACACTGACCGAACAAAACGCAACTATGCAAGCATGTTACTTGACGTCGGTTTTCTGTGAGAGGGTGGTCCTACCCCGGGCGAGCCGACCATTTCATGTTGAAACCAGTAATAGTTTCAGCGTAGCTCTACCATCTATAAGTATAAGTGTCGAATGTAGATGTGGTACCTTTCGCTATACTTCTCAAAATAAAGTGTATACAGAATTTCATTATGATCGGTTGAGTAGTTACGGCGGGAATGCGTAAACAAATAAATAAACAAACCCAAATTCGTATGTATAACGTAACGTACAATTAGGGAATGAAGAAATCTCGTCTTAATCTGCTTAATGTAAGTATATTTATCGTTTTTTTTTCTATTGTAGCACGGGCACTATGCCTGGTGGTAACCATAGTACTAAAAACAATGGCGACCACCGAGTGACACACTATCCATCGCCGGTCGCCGCTGTTATGCCGGCCTGCGAAAAACTGGATATGCACAGGCTGATTCCGAAACGCGACCTGCAAATCACTATGACGGGCTTTTTCGCCATATACATGATGGTTGCGACCCAGTCAGGCTGTAAAACCCTACCACCCCGCTTTGCCATTGCCTCGTTCGTTATTCAGTAGGGTGCACCACGTGCAGGTGAGGTTGGCTTGGGCGTCTCAAGTCTTAAGATGTTATTTGACACCCCTTACACCTCCATTTATACCTGGTTACGCTCGCGGCTTTGCTCACGTGAACTACGAAATTGTTGTTTATTTTATATTAAAACTTGCTGTACCCTCCGTCTTTGTATGCTTATTTATGTAAAACTTTTGAAGTATTATAGGATCAAGATTAGCGATATAAGGAAAAAGCTTGTTTGATATTTGCAATAAAAAATTCTTTCGTAGCTGTTCTTTATGAAATAAGGCTTATCTTGAGTGATTCCTAAGATGATTGTAAAGACCCTATAAAAATATATATTATATACTTTTGAAGATTAATGGATTTAAACATATACGGTGTTATTACAAAAAAGCCAAATACGTATTGAATATTTGTTTTAAAAAGGTTTCAAATTAAATACACTGCAGTCGCTGAATGTTCACCATCTTGTTCTTTTGTCTCGCTTTGGTTACGTTAGGTTAGACTTGCGAATAAGGATAACGCTAACTTCCCTGGGGCGAGCGCGGTGCATTTATTACGAAACCTTTTTAAACCAAGTATTTAATACGTATTTAACTTTTTTGTAATAACACGGATAAAGTTTATATTATTACAGAATGGAGCTAGTTCTACGCGTGAAAGAATCTTCAAACTCGAATCAGTAGATACAGACATCTTTTATAAATATTTGTTTTACCTATTTTACAAATAAGCTTTTATACATATTTGTGTTTGTATACATTTTTAATTTATTATGCTTTTCGGACATTTATAAGTTACAACTAAAATAAATAAACACTTTAGATAATCTGGAAACAATTATAATTATAAATATGTAATTAATTGTTTTGTTTTTCTCTCCGGCTCTCTAATTATATTAATAAAAACAAAGCGATAGCAGAGATTTGCGAAACATCGCCTCCAGAATGGTGTATTCAGATGCGTAAATATTCTAGTGATAACGAAGCCTTTATAAAACAACGACTATCCGTGTACGCATAAAATTGTCCGAGTAAGTCTAAATAGAAAGTTTAAATTATGGTTTTAGATAATCTGAATTTACAATTTTTATGTCAATATCTATCATACATCCTCCTCATTCATAAGAAGCCTTTTACCATATTTACGGGTTAAAAAGGAAAATATATTTTAAATAAAAAGATAGGGCTCTACAGCTGTGCTCAAAAAGTACTGGATAATTTTTTGTCATTTCTTTTAGTTTTCACTTCTTAGTCACTTAGAACTTATATAAATAGAGAATTATCACGAAATAGAAAGAAGAAAGAAATAAGTTTTTATTGTTGGAACACGTCACGTTTACAAGATAAATAAAGAAGACATACGTATAGTTTATTTACAATATCCAACTTTCTTTAGCTACATGCCTTCTTTGCCATAGCAATTTATGGACGTGAGATCGATCGTATTTCTGTATCACTGGAGGGGGGGTTCTGTGCGTAGTTGATATCGTTACCTTAAATAAAAGTCGAATCCAAAAAATATCGAATTATCAATCAAAATATTATCGACAATACTATATAGGCCCTGTCATTGCCCTTACATCGTAAAAATATAAAGTATATTATTAACAGTCTTTCGATAATTAAGGTTAGCACCGTTATTTGGTCTACAAGGCGTAATATTTGTAGATGGACATAAAGCAAGATGTAATGTCGCGTGAAATTGTTTCGGATGTGGTTTAGGATCCGTGACGGGTTTCGGAGACATTTATTCGCAGACCGAATTAACCATTTAAACCTATGTACTCAATTATCATGATGCTTTTGTTTTATTGAGTAAAAAAATGATAATGTTTAATACCTAGCTCTGTGACCGCGATTTCGTCCACGTGGAAGTTTATCTAAAAAAATCAAAGATTAATAAAATCATCCGAATGTATTAAGTCCATTTACTTATCAACTCTGTCGTACTTAGATAGCGTCGTCATTATAATTACAATAACTTTTGATATAATGAACCCATTATAATGAAACCAAGAGCAAATGTTACTCGAGGATATCCTTTATGATTTTCTTGAAGATATTTTATCATGAAAGCAGTAGTTTAGCAATGATGCGTGTACATACACACAGACAGATAGACTTTTCTAAAAATAATTGAAATGTATTTTATTATTTACTCATACACAGCTGCAATATTTTTTTTTACAAAATTCTAAAAAGTACAGACATATTACATATATACTATTACTAGTTATTGCCAGTGGCTTCGTTCTCAGTAATATATATTTTAACGTATCCCTCGAGAGTTTATTTTTCTAGATGAAAGGTGTCCTGTCCTTCTCATTGTACCTGATAACGTATATGTAAAATTTCTTAATAGTCGGTCGAATAGTTGAAGCCTGAAACCGTAACAAATAAATAAACAAACTCATACTTTCTCGTATATTATTACATAAGGTTTTTATCGGTATTGATTTAGCATTTAACACTACACTAATATTATAAAGAGGTAATAAATACCCTTCTTTATCCTCCACCTACACAGGTGAAGTAGTTGCTGTATTAATTAATATACTGTATAAAAATGCATATAGGTAATTATTGCTCCGAGTGCCAATAGACGTGAAAACCAAACTAATGTTAATTTTAATTCACAAATTATGTAATTGAAATAATTTGGACTATAATTTATAGATTTATTAATTCAAAAAAGAACACAAAAAATCACTCCGCTGTTCTGAGTTTTCACGTCTGTCAGCAGTCCTTATGACTGCCTCGATTTTTTTAATCTGCCAAGATTATATCCTATGCCAAATGAGTATAAGAAAAACCTTCACCAACAGATAAGAGATTTTTTATTAATTTAAATTATTTTATTAGTTTAAGTAGTAATGACAAATAAAATAAATAGAAAAAACTACACTAACAATAGAAAAAATGTTTAAATAACATTGAAAGTTTTAATACAAAGAAATACAAACAACAAATACAAAGAAATAAAATGTTGCCTATAGCTAACTTCAGGGTGTCGGTTTTTCATGACGGTGTGCGCGCGCATCGTAATAACTTCAGGGCGTCGTCGGTTTTTCGTGACGGTGTGCGCACGCGTCGTAAAAATTTACTCTCATCGTTTTTCCCTAACGCGCCACAAGAAGTATAACTTCAAAAAAACGTTTATAATTTTTTGTTATGCTTTGTAGGTTATAGGGTTTGACCATAATCTAATCTACTGTTAAATGACGATGTGGTCTAAGGTGGTAAACACGCTAAACCTAGAGGCCGCTGGCTCTCAAGTGTAACTGCTGGAACACAATAGCAGGTTCTTGGCGGACAGACTTTCAAGTTGAGGGTCGTAGCTAACCAGGTGGACTTAGAGTACTCTACCACCATACCGTGGCTTTATCAAGATGTTTTCCTTCACCAAAAACTCCGACTTAGTTGCTATGGCCTAGGATTTGAACGTACGTCCATCGACGTGTCTCATCATGCTATCAACTAAACCATCAACGCTTCAACGTATAATCCAATTTTAACTGTTGCGGCTGCGTAAATAGTTAATTAGGAAAAATTGTGTCAGCCAGGGTGGGAGCATTTTGTTTGTTGATCGCCCCCGGCGCTTGTGTCGCCGGACCAGTTCGATCGTACACATCGTATGGGAAGCGCGTGCGCGTAAAAAGAATCGCACGCTACTTGTATCGCAATAACCTATTATCACAATCGCTGACCACCGGCATCGAACCTCGCACCAGCCGGTGAGTGATCACAACATTGGTTACTAGTTCTCGGTGACCTTGCATTTGATTCGCACTACAGGTGGTTTCCGATCGAAGTAATCATCACCAATAATCATTACGTAGTTCCCAAAAAACAACAAAATATTTTATATAAGCACGAGATCAATGCTTGTACGATTGATATACAAAAACCCAAGATGCACACTTAACGCCTCACATACAGCACACAAAAATGAGTGCAGTGTGCAGTCATTTCAAATAGTCTTGCATCGCTTGCGTCCTTGTAATAACAACATTAAATCATTCACGTAAGGTTGAATTTGCAAAACCATAAGTTTATCGCATAACTGTAACCACATTGGGCTGTTTTTGCGGTCGGTTTTGAGCACTACTTTTATCCGAGACTGTGCGTCTTGGGTTTTTATATATCAATGGCTTCTAGTAACATAAATATTATTCATAGTTCAGTTTTTGCTACTGCTTTGTTTTTGTACTCAAAACGACTAGGTAATAAAACATTTCTGTATTTACTTATGTATATTGTACGGAGAAGAATTCATCCGCCCATTATAAAATTGATTTATTATTCCATAAATTGGAATATGAAATTAGATATTTGCTGTGTAACTTAGTACTTATCGTATCAGTGTATATATTTAAATGTAAATGGATTATGGAGAAGCTTAAATTGATAGATGAATTCGTAATTCCATCTATTCAAAGTAACGCTATTACACTGAGTATAAAGTTACAAATAAATGACGAAACTATTTTATTCCATTGAATATAAATTCTTAAGATATAGATGCTTTCCGATAAATCTGATTACTCATTCAAATCGTATTGTGTTCGGATATCAAAAGCAAATACGATCAGGTTATAGCTGCTTTTTTTATAATATCAATTGAAATGAAAGAAAATACACGATATATATTTATTTTTTTATATTATAGGCGGCAAACGAAGAGACGAATCACATAGATGGTAAGTGATCACCGCCGTCCATTGACACTAGCAACACCAGGGGAGTCGCAAGTGCGTTACCGGCCTGTGTTTGGAGGAGGGGGGAATGGGGAAGGAAGAGGGGGAGGGGAGAGGGGCCGAGGGGGGTATCATGGGGAAGGAAGAGGGGGAGGGTAGAGGGGGAGGTTAGAGGGGGAGGGTAGAGGGGAAGGGGTCGGGGGGCGAGGGGTTATCGGGCGCTCTTACTGACCGAATGAAACTCAACAGTGCAAGCACTGTTACTTCACGTCTGTTTTCTGTGAGAGGGTGACACTACCCCAAACGTGCCGACCCATTTATGCTGAAACCAATAATAGCTTCAGCTTGGCTCTACCACCTACTTACTGAATATCATAAACATTACATATAATAAAAATGAAGTGTATGTAATATCGAAATGAATTTTTTTTACTGAGTGGGTACGAAAATATACACACTACTGATACCATAAATGCAATTTTTAAAATTTTTGTTTGAGCTATCTGTTTTTCCGTTTGTTCCAGGTAATCTCCGAAACGGCTGGACCGATTTGACGGGAATTTTACTGGCAGATAGCTGAAATTACAGCGGGTTATTTAGTGTATTTTAATTTAGACTAGCTGTTAACCGTGATTTCGTCCGCAGTACTATCTCCAAAACGGTTTGACCGATCTTCACGAAACTTTCACCGGCAGACAGTTGACCTTATAAAAAGTAATTTTAGTTTATACTATCTGTTAACCGTGGCTTTGTCCGTAGTGCTATCTCTAAAACGGTTAGACCTGTCTTCACGAAACTTTCATTGACAGATATCTGAGCTTATAAAAAGTAATTTAACCATTTTAGTTTATACTAGCTGTTAACCGTGGCTTCGCCCGTAGTGCTATCTCCAAAACGGTTCAACCGATCTTCACAGGCCTTTCACTGGCAGATGGCTAACCTTATAAAAAGTTAGAAAAAGTAATTTAATTTATTTTGATAAAGACTAGCTGTTAACCGTGGCTTCGCCCGCTATGCTATCACCAAACCGATTAGATGGATTTTCATGGGACTTTCACTGCTAAATAGCGAACCTTACAAAAAGTAATT
>MU160582.1:37635-53674 GCA_015888305.1 Antheraea pernyi | reverse complement strand
GGCTCGCGCGCGCAGCTGTTCAAAATAAATAACTCATATAAGATAGAGTAAATCGCGTATTTACGTCTATCTTCCCCTAAAAGCGACCGTTCAATAATAATAATTTTTGTTATGTCTATTTTTAGACTTCGGTGCCGTCGCCGTTAAGTAAATTTAAATTCGATCTTATTAAATGCGTGTTGCGCCCGCGCTTTTATAATCGATCCTTTTTAGCTCCCGCACACATCGCGGTTCTCAGTAATATCTCGAGCCTAGTTCGACAGACCAAAATCCCGCCAAAAACTCACCTGACGCCTTTTGTTGGTATAAGTAAATATACACACTGGTAATATGGTATAATAAACACTGGTTTCTTCAAAAGAGTATATACTCTATGATAATAATATAATCTATGGTTCTGATTGTAAAAGACTGGTTGTGAGTGAAGTGTCTTTTATTATAATAAAACTGCAAGTCAATGTAAAACTTGGTTTTACTTAATAATCGTACACCTTTCATTAGTGGGATTGACGTTATAGCAATCTACACAACGTTTCAGTAGCTGAGATGTCACGTGCTATGCTTCTTTTCACGTGATAAAAAGAATCATTGTAATAAAAAATACTATATGATATTCGGGTATTGTATACTTATTGAAATGAGAACTTCTTTAGGTGCATTGAGCGGTATTTTCGGCATAAATCTATAATTTCGCGTCATGACATATTACGCAAGCATGACTAGAGACATGTAATATAGCGGCCTGTGTACATGTAATATTGATATTCTACGTTTGATTGATTAATAGATTTTATAAAAGATTTGGTTTATATTTAGAGGAAAAACAAACTCTACGTAACACAATCACTTATTTATTAACGACTGACAATCAATGACAATATCGTGGGTGGGTGCACTTATCACACTTTATGAATACCCTCGCATAACTGTACCTATGTTCATTATATAATACAGTTTGTTGTTAACTTATACTACAAGATTAATATAATTTCAATAAAATAAACACATTTAAATATTGTCATTCACACAATGAATATGAAAATTCAAACGAGAACATATTTATTTACTTTTTTTGAGTTTTCACTTCTATTGGCAGTCCTTATGACGGCCTCAATTTTTTTTTAATATTTTCATTTATTGTTGATAATAGTATTGTGTTGAAAGCTTTAGAAATAACATAACAGTAATTAGTGTTACAGTGCAATATTATAAAATTCGTTCTATAATAATCTTACACAAAATTAATTTTCTCAAAGCCAACCCAACTTTATGGCGGTATAAAGTTATTTAATACACTTATAATCTTATTTTCTCGTCCAAATTAAACTTTAATATTCATTAAACTTCATAATTTCGTTTTACGCTATACCGTGAGTGGTTCCGATATTAACTGATATTTAAGAGTGTGCTTATTTAGTTATAATGTTTGAAGCATCCTAATTTTTTTAAATAAAATCCTAAACTCAACTAACGTTCAAAGTTAATTGTCAGTATGTTCGATTCTGCAATACTAGGGGGCACTAGGCGTTCCAACATAATAGAATATTCAACTATTAGGTCGTGAATTGCATGAATCTGGCAACAACCCAAGCCGAGGTGTGCCTTGCACCCTTGAGTTAGTTTTCAAAATAAAACCGGCTGAGTTCCTTAAGCGATCGCCTTAGTAGTTCGGTGAAGCTGTTAAGGCCTTGAAAGGTGAATAGTCAGTATAAGTAGTACGTACTTTACAGTACACACAAAAACTCTCGTCGGAAAACAAATGAAATGACTTGATATAAAGAATATGCATTTTTGCAAGCTTTTAAAAATATTTTCACAGACAATTCTGACTTAATTCCTGACCATAAAAAATAACTATTGTATACATATTTCTGTAGTGAAACTTCTTTAGAATCGTTGTGATTTCAAACCGGATGCAACGGAAAAACGACAGGTAAGAGACACAAATACAGAAATTAGTGAGCTAAAGCGAGAGAGCAATGCTAGTAATTTCTAGGAAGTACTAATTTACTACGTATATCGTTGATTATAATCGATTGATAATCGTGAAGGAGAATAATTATTTAAACCTTCACGAGATCGTATCAACTACATATTTGATTGGACCCGGGTCTAAATTTTTCATTCACAATGATCGTGTTAGACCTCATTGATTAGACAAAGGAGGAGGTGTCTATCCTATTTACCATAAACTGTATGATGGAGATTTCATGTTATTATCTAATTAACTAATTAATATTTTCGTTTAGATCTAATTTCGCAAAACATAATACGGAAATTTCGCCAGAAATTGTCTAAGAATATATTTAATTAATTTGAAAATGAGTAAAAACAGTAATTATAGTAATAAGGATGGAGTATTAACCTCGGTATTTCGAGAGAGCTTGTAATACAGCTGTTACAATATGCATGATGTATATAGGTATTTCCCAACTTTACTGGTCCTTTATTTATGTATGAGTAATTAATTCATTATCACTGCCACTGTATAATATCACTACATCATAGAAGTTTTAAAATTGCGTCAATCATAAAGAGATTAGCAGAAAACGGCTTTAAATGGTATTGTCATGTAAAAGATTTAAATAGGAATCATGTGGTACAAGAAGCTTGGAGCCTGTGTGAATAAAAGAAAGTTATTGCCAATCGCCAGTGTCATGTCGGCCTGCGAAAACCTGGATATGTACAGGCTGACTTAACTTGACTTTCTTTTATTCACACAGGCTCCAAGCTTCTTGTACCACATGATTCCTATTTGGGCTAACGAACAGGCGGTTCACCTGATGTGAAGTAATCACCACCGTCCATAGACACTAGGAACAGGGGAAGGGGGAAAGTTGGAGGAGGAGCGAAGCGAGGGGAGGTGCTCCTCCAGCGCTCTCACTGACCGAACGAAACGCAACAATGCAAGCACTATTACTTCACGTCGGTTTTCTGTGGATGCTTCTTTTCACGTGATAAAAAGATTTTTTTTTATTATTACATTTTTTCGGATATGTAATAAAAAATACTATATTCTATTCGGGTTTTGTATACTTATTGAAATGAGAACTTCTTTAGGTGGGCAAGTATGACTAGAGACATGTAATATAACGGCCTGTGTACATGTAATATTGATATTCTACGTTTGATTGATTAATAAATTTTATAAAAGTTTAATATAATTTCAATAAACAAATATAATATTGTCATTCACACAATAAATATGAAAATTCAAAAGAGAACATATTTATTTAATTTTTTTGAATTTTCACTTTTGTCGGCAGTCCTTATGACTGTATCGACAATTTTTTAAATATTTTCGTTTATTGTTGATAACAGTATTGTGTTGAAAGCTTTAGAAATAACATGACAGTAATTAGTGTTACACTGCAATATTATAAATTCGTTCTATAATAATCTTACACAAAATTAATTTTCTCAAAGCCAACCCAACTTTATGGCGGTATAAAGTTATTTAATACACTTATAATCTTATTTTCTCGTCCAAATTGAACTTTAATATTCATTAAACTTCATAATTTCGTTGTACGCTATACCGTGAGTGGTTCCGATATTAACTGATATTTAAGAGTGTGCTTATTTAGTTATAATGTTTGAAGCATCCTAATTTTTTAAATAAAATCCTAAACTAAACTAATGGTCAAAGTTAATTGTCATTATGTTCGATTCTGCAATCATCTTCGGTCAACAATAACTAGATAACGGGTCGGCGCGAAAAATACGTCTTGGTAAATTACAGCTCACTTGAAATGTGAGCTTTTATTTTGTTTAGTTTGTTTGAAACACAGCCAATGTAAGCACGTTTCACATGCCGCAGTGTATTCAAAAGATACAAAATTCCCGATTTTATACCTGTAGTACAAATGTTTGGCCAAGGCTCTTCAACCACGCACAATAACGGAAAAAAGTACTTTATTCATTGCGTGTTAAGGTTGAATTCACACTAAATGTTGTTTATGTTGTCTTTTCATTTGCGATGTATTGCTTTGCTCGTTTTATCGTATGTATTAGGTAATATTTTGAACATTTGTGACTTTATTACAAGGTGTAAATTGCGATGGTAATATAAAATTCATACAATGGAATTAATTATGTATATATAGGCGACCGTGCTGTCATCTGGTATCAATGTAAGTAAGTAACAAACTAAATCAAAGCTTCATTATCTGTAGTGCCATCTATCAGCCAATTCGGAACTTAAATAACACAGGAAATATTATTAGCAACTCTTTGTTATACAGTAAATAAAATTGCCTTACATCAAGTTAAATCAAGCTTCTCCATCATCATTTGTAATTCCTCTGATTTATTATATGAAAAGGCATATATATCTATACATAAGGAGAAGGTAAATAGAATGAAAGATAGTAATTTCTAGGAAGTACTAATTTACTACGTATATCGTTGATTATAATCGATTGGTAATCGTGAAGGAGAATAATTATTTAAACCTTCACGAGATCGTAACAACTACATATTTGATTGGACCCTAGTCTAAATTTTTCATTCACAATGATCGTGTTAGACCTTTGATTGATAGATTTAATTAATTAATTAATATAATTAGATAGATAGAATTTGATAGATTGATTAGACAAGGTGTCTATCCTATTTACCATAAACTGTATGATGGAGATTTCATGTTATTATCTAATTAACTAATTAATATTTTCGTTTAGATCTAATTTCGCAAAACATAATACGGAAATTTCGCCAGAAATTGTCTAAGAATATATTTAATTAATTTGAAAATGAGTAAAAACAGTAATTATAGTAATAAGGATGGAGTATTAACCTCGGTATTTCGAGAGAGCTTGTAATACAGCTGTTACAATATGCATGATGTATATAGGTATTTCCCAACTTTACTGGTCCTTTATTTATGTATGAGTAATTAATTCATTATCACTGCCACTGTATAATATCACTACATCATAGAAGTTTTAAAATTGCGCCAATCATAAAGAGATTAGCAGAAAACGGCTTCAAATGGTATTGTCATGTAAAAGATTTAAATAGGAATCATGTGGTACAAGAAGCTTGGAGCCTGTGTGAATAAAAGAAAGTCAAGTTAAGTCAGCCTGTACATATCCAGGTTTTCGCAGGCCGACATGACACTGGCGATTGGCAATAAATAGGGTGTCACTCGGTGGTCACCATTGTTTTTGGATTGTACTGTGCTTACCATCAGGTATAGAGCAGTAATTTTGCCGTGCTATAATTAAAAAAAAGACAAACGTAAGCATCGACAAAGAAGGAAGAGCTATTAATATCATTCATTGTCTTCTTATCCTATCCCAACTATATATATATTTTTATATTTTAGTGGGCTAACGAACAGGCGGTTCACCTGATGTGAAGTAATCACCACCGTCCATAGACACTAGGAACAGGGGAAGGGGGAAAGTTGGAGGAGGAGCGAAGCGAGGGGAGGTGCTCCTCCAGCGCTCTCACTGACCGAACGAAACGCAACAATGCAAGCACTATTACTTCACGTCGGTTTTCTGTGGGTCGGGTGGTACTAACCCTGGCGAGCCGACCCATGCTGAAACCACTAATAGCTTTAGCGTAGGTCTTCCACCTACCAAGTGCCTATAATATTGCTCTACCACCTCCCACATATAATGATATAATATAATCTTATATATTATCTTATATCTAAATACGTGAAGCAAAAACTTTGTACCCATTTTTAAGCCAATTGCGCGAACGGATAAACTTGAAATTTAGCATAGTTAAAGTTTATATGCAGGAGAAGTACACAAAGCTATTTTTTTAATATAAATTACATTTGAAGTATTAAACTAATTAAAATATACATTACTCACACTACTGCTTCAATCTTACACAACTATACACACATGTAAATGAAAAAGACGTTTTGACATCCTTCATTTTACTCTTACGTTCCAATTCCATTTTCATTATTTTTGACGTTGCATGCCTTACATAGTCTTTGAAATCAACTGGTAACCTTTTAGGTTAATTTTATAATAATATAATATGTAAATTCATAATATACATTAATAATTATTAATTGATAAATAATTTATCATTAGTAAATTTATGTAACCACTGAAATTATTATATTCTCTTCGGTCTTATTGAATGTCCAAATTTTTAGGTGACAGGACTGCTTTCACTTCATGTCACTTTGCTTCATGTTGTCATAAGAGTAAAGTAATATTACCAAAGTCAAAGTCAATATTTTAATGTTTTTACGGTAAACTCACTTGAAATGTTGATTCAATAAAAAATGAGACAAAAAATACTTTGTAAAATCAAAATAAGAAATCATTTTTCCATCTATGAATTAGATTGCCGCGTTACAATGATGCAGTTCAACCTGATGTAGCAATTATATATAGTACAGTTGATGATGAATTTTAAAAACAAAAATTAATTCATTTTCAAAAGTTAATGGTAGTATTAAAACATCTTTGTTTTGGATTCATCATTTATTTCTATTGTACATCCACTACTTTTGCAAATGATAATACTTGGCATATGACTATTCCACATAATGTATACTACATTTAATTCAATATCACCGAGAAATACCAATCATCCATGGTGTCATGTAAAATTAATTGAAAATTGTGTCATGAGTTGCAATAAATTTCTTTATTTTTGTAAAGTTATGTTTACTTACAATTTGAGAGCCTTACCAACTAATGTAACTGCCTGTTTTTTGTTTCAAATTTATAATTAATTTCAATTTTCATTTAGAAATAGATTTTTTAATGTTTATATAATTAAAAAAAAAAGTGGAAAATAACTAAGTAGCCATGATGAAAACCTTTGATAATAGAGTAGTCCAGTGAAGCTGTAAAGACCCTGCAGGGTCAATAGCGTAGTCAGTTCGAGAAAAAAAAAAAACTTTTATAATAGAAGTCTGACAAAAAAACCCTAATAAAGTTCAAACTTTAAAAAATCAATGAACTATGGTCGAATTTCGACCATTGGGCGCCCACTAGTTATGATTATTATAGTACATCGACTTAATATATAATTCCCCTCCCAATAAAATGATTTATCTTTTATTTGCTTTGATTAATTCTCGGTTTCCCTGAGATTCGTAATCTCATGGACCATCTTTATCCATCTTTTACTTGTTTGCTTTACTTTTATTATTTACTTCACTGGGCATTTACAAATCTCCAAAGGTTTACGAGCGTGACACTTGTCCAGTTAATTATTAAAGGTAAATATTTATTTCACTGTAAATCTATAGCAATACTTCGAGAACAAGTAATAAATTTTACTTTAGCCTAAACAATCTTCTGAAGGTGAATAAATACACGCAAAGTTACGAAGAATAGTCCGTGAATATTTAAAACATAATAATTCGCTAGATAACCAAAGAGAGTAATGTAATTAATGCTAAAAAGTTACAGTGGTAACTGTCTGGTTAAATCTGTCCATGAAGCGATAAATAACCCTTGGAATAGTCGACTCGCGAGCGGAAAACAAGTTCCAACTTTAGAGATTTTTGAAGTGAAACTTCTTTAGAATCGTTGTGATTTCAAACCGGGTGCAACGGAAAAACGACAGGTAAGAGACACAAATACAAAAATTAGTGAGCCAGAGCGAGAGAGCAAATGTCGGTGTGTATGTATATTGCACACTTGTTTAATACTTGCTTGTATTTGAGCATTTAACGTGTGTTAGTATATGTGAAAAGTACGTGAGCTAATACTACACTGTGTTCGGCTGCGTATTACAGCTTTTTAGTAAGAAGTTAGCGTGGTGTGTTATTATTTAACAGTGTTTGTGAGTATTTTTGTATCTTGTTGTACTAAATAATAAATTCATTTTTAAACAAATAAACTTTGTAATTATTCTACCCTTGTTATATATATTCATCTCATTCTATTGTCGATTTACTGAAGTTTCACTTCTATTGTATGTGAATCACACACACACCATTCTTATTTTTTTATTTTTTGGTCTATCTTGTCAAAATGACTACACTATGCCTGATGGTAAGCACAGTACAATCCAGAAACAATGGCGACCACCGAGTGACACTCTATTCATTGCCGGTCGTCACTGTCATGTCGGCCTGCGAAATGTTGATATGTACAGGCTGACTTCGAAACGCGACCCGCAGAGGCAAATCACTATGACGGGCTTTTTCGCCATTGCCTCGTTCGTTATTCAGCAGGGTGCACCACGTGCAGGTGAGGTTGGTTTGGATGTCTCAAGTCTTACGATATTATTCGACACCCTTTACACCCCAAAACGATTCCAAAGACATCAGTCAAGTCGAAAATGGTGTGGCGATTTAGTTTTTATTTTGATTCCTCAATTTGGGAATGCTATTTGTTACGTCTATTAGACGTAACAGTGACGATCAATGTGCCATTGCATAGTGTGTTAACTATGTGTATATTACTTTAATGGACATTGTATATAGTGTTGCCATATGCTATTTAATTACGATTTCGGTTATGTGGGACATAATCCCTCCACATCGTGTGACGATCTAATCAGATTTAATGGAATCAATTGAATATGTAAGGCTGAGGATTGAGAACGGTGACGCGACCTAGAAGAGGTCTATATCACGGATTTAACCTGATAAATTTTTATTAGGCTTATCAACGTTTTAGACTTTGAATCATTTTACAGAGGAGTGAAAAACTGTTTTTTATTGCATTATTTTGCAGTTATCTTCATGCATTAATCAGTGATTTGAAGACTGGTATCTTATTGGTTAAAACGTTCTAATTATTTATCCAATAAAATTTCATAGTAATAAACCGCCAATTTTCGACTTAAGCGGTTATGTTTGCTAAATGACGTCATCTTGCACTAATACCAATTTCCCGATATTAAACGCACTGCCATCTTTTTGCTATTTAATTTTTATGTATATTTCCATTCTTTAAAATGATAATGAAAAGAGTCACTATCCGATGACTATAAACATACTGATACACAAAATTATACGTTTATTTACTCAACAACAACAACAACTTACAACAAAGAAGTGAGTAAATTTATAAGTAGCAATTTAGGCTATTTTATATTAGAAGCCGGTTCTTCGTCCATGTGTAATTTAGTAAAAAACATGTGTACGTGAGGTGCGCACTTATCTGGACACTTCTATTCTTTGTATATATAATTCTTCTGTCCGTGTGTATATAACTGAACTCCTCCTAAACGGCTGGACCGATTTTGATGATTTTTTTTTTATGTTTCATTGAATTCGAAAATGGCTTAATTTCAATTGGATCCGATAGGTGGCGCTGTGGTTGAATTAGAGGATTTTTTTATTATCAAGGCAGGACAATGTCCGCCGGGCCCGCTAGTAGTTTATTATAGTCGTGCGGTGCAATGTTGCATCCGACACACTGTTAGTATTTACATACCCGTATTAAATAGACGAAAGTAAATTTTTGATTGTATTTTTTTTTCTAACTGACTACGCTATTGACCCAACAAGGTCTTAACAGCTTCACCGGGCTACTATTTGATTGTTCGTTCACTTGCGCGAAGGTTATAGGCGTAGTACAATTAACTAACAGTAGATGGCGCGCGTGTTACGCCTACAAATGTATTTGAAAGAGTATTTCTGTAATTTTATATCTTTGTACAATTTTACATCTCTTTGATTACAATTTCAAAAGCGCGTGTGGAGCCGACGGTATCAGCTAGTATAATTGAATATAACAATGAAGCTAATGGTAATATATAAATCACACTATAAGTACATGATAATATTCAATTGTAAGTTACTTACATAAAAATTAAATCAAATTATTATTGTTTATACTATTATCATAAAGAAGTATAGTTTTGTTGTTTGTAGGAGGTAATTTCCAAAACTACTGATCTGATTCCAAGAATTATTTCGAATACTTGTAGCTATATATATAAAATATATAAAATACTTGTAGCCTTGTATTTGTTACTAAGTTTCAATAAAATTTAAAAGTAATAAACCGCCAATTTTCGACTTAAGCGGTTATGTTTGCTAAATGACGTCATCTTGCACGAATACCATTTTCCCGATATTAAACGTATTGCCATCTTTTTGCTATTTAATTTTTATGTATATTTTCATTCTTTAAAATGATAAGGAAAACAGTTATTATGCGATGACTATAAACATACTGATACACAAAATTACATGTTTATTTACTCAAAAACAACAACAACTTACAACAAAGAAAAGATTAAATTTATAAGTAGCAATTTAGGCTATATTATATTAGAAGCCGGGTCTTCGTCCATGTGTAATTTAGTAAAAAAAATGTGTACGTCAGGTACGCACTTTTCTGGACACTGCTCCTATTCTTTGTATATATAATTTTTCTGTCCGTGTGTATATAACTGAACTCCTCCTATACGGCTGGACCGATTTTGATGAATTTTTTGTATGTTTCATTGAATTCGAAAATGGCTTAATTTCAATTGGATCCAATAGGTGGCGCTGTGGTTGAATTAGAGGGTTTTTTATTATCAAGGCAGGACAATGTCCGCCGGTACCCGCTAGTAGTTTATTGTAGTCGCGCGGTGCAATGTTACATCCGACACACTGTTAGTATTTACATACCCGTATTAAATAGACGAAAGTAAATTTTTGATTGTATTTTTTTTTTCAAACTGACTACGCTATTGGCCCAACAAGTTCTTAACAGCTTCACCGGGCTACTATTTGATTTTTCGTTCACTTGCGCGATGGTTATAGGCGTAGTACAATTAACTAACAGTAGATGGCGCGCGTGTCATGCCTACAAATGTATTTGAAAGAGTATTTCTGTAATTTTATATCTTTGTACAATTTTACATCTCTTTGATTACAATTTCAAAAACGCGTGTGGAGCCGACGGTATCAGCTAGTATAATTGAATATAACAATGAAGCTAATGGTAATATATAAATCACACTATAAGTACATGATAATATTCAATTGTAAGTTACTTACATAAAAATTAAATCAAATTATTATTGTTTATACTATTATCATAAAGAAGTATAGTTTTGTTGTTTGTAGAAGGTAATTTCCAAAACTACTGATCTGATTCCAAGAATTATTTCGAATACTTGTAGCTATATATATAAAATATATAAAATACTTGTAGCCTTGTATTTGTTACTAAGTTTTATACTACAATTGTCACGAACGAAATGGTTGACGGTTGTTAATCTATACATATAAAAAGAACGTAAAACTGATGTATCGGTACTTTTTTTACATTTAAATAATTTTTAGAAATGTTTGTCTGTCTGTTTGTATGAACACACATCAGTACTAAGGCATTGGGTTTACAATAAAACCACACCAAATCATAAAGCATATCCTCGAGAGTAACTTTGTTTCACTAAAATCGGCGGTCCACTTTATCCAAAGTTATTGTAGTTTTAGTGGATTTATAAATTTATTAAAGATATATTATTTATCAATTAATTATTTAAGTATTTATTAATGTATAATATGAATTTACACATTATATTATTATAAAATTAACCTACAGTTTGACCAGTTAATTTCAAAGGGCATGTCAGGTATGGAACGTAAATCATGTTAAAAATATTGAATGTCGGATGAAAAACGGTAAATTGAAGCGTAAACGTCTTTTCCATTTAGATGTGTTTATATGTTGTGTGTCATTCAAGCAGTGTGTGTAATGTTATTTTAATTTATTGAATTTATTTCCAATGCATTTTATTTAAAAAAAATAACTTTATGCACTTCTCCTCCATATACATTTTAGCTATGCTAAATTTCATGTTCATTCGTTTGCGCAAATCGCTTAAAAAGGGGTACAAAGTTTTCGTTTCACGTATTAATATATAGATAAAAAAGCGTGAATCCTCGAATGGTAGCTGCTAGACGAAAGTGGAAGAGGAAAGGCCAATAAGATAAATAGAAATGTTAGGTTTGACATTAATTCTAATGACTTTTTGTGGCGTAGTTGAAATCTTTGATAATAGTTCACGAGTTTTTTTTCTTTGTGATAGCGATGATAGGGAAATCTTCTTTGTATAACAATTAAAATTATTCAGTATAATAGCAATCTATGTTTATAACCTGTGATTCATTAATAGTATTTATTTCAAATACCAAGTTTGCATATCTTCTAAATGAAGTTTGCTTACCTCATTCATTATATATGCAAAGTTCACAGAATCCGTACGAAACTGAACTTTATTTGTCGAGCATGCGCCTTGAATTTAAGGGTTAACTTCGCTGGAACGTTTTTCTGCAGTATCTTGGCGGTACTTTCGCCCACCGCACGTATTCCGTAACGAGTGTAACACGCTCGATCGAGTTAACCCAAGTATAACCACCGGGTACTATATGTAAGCATTCATAAAAGTAGCATAGCATGTTATATGTTTAGAAAGTTCAAAAGATATCCCATTCAAAATTAGGTGTACCTGTGATTCATTGTACGAAGGTGAGTGTGTCCTGTAGTTTTAAAATAGTTTCCTAATGCATGGACTGAAGTTTTCCTATAAGTTAACCCCTGATATGACTTTAGAGGTTAAAGAATAGATTTATTTTTAATGTTATATTTAGTTTTATGGAGAGTGAATTATGGATAACTGTTTCGTTCCTGTCTATTTTTTTTTATTAATTAGATGTGTGTTTAAATATTAATTAGGTAGTTAGTAGTAGTACTTAATACAGGTAGTATGTATGTATTATTAGAAAAATTCAATAAACAGAGATAGCACTCGTTAACCATAACTCCAATAAGGTGTGGTTTCGTCGCCACGGAATAGTCGTGCGTCATATTTAAAAATGTTGTGCTTTAACTGCGTAAACTGGCTGATATCCGTAAGTATTTAAAAAAAAAGTCCATTAATTAGAGCTTACTTTGATTCGGAAAGCGTAATAATAAAACCTGGATTGCATAAATAAGACTGAATTGTATTTTAACAAATACATGGTTTTTATAGTCATAATAGATTTTTCTATGTTTGATTCACATATCACTATATACTATAAAGAAAAGTCCTCTGCCACGTCTGTCTGTCTGTTCGCGATAAACTCAAAAACTACTGAACGGACTTTCATGCGGTTTTCAGAAGTAGATAAAGTGATTCATGCGGATGGTTTAGGTACATCATTTGTGCTAATGTCCATACCACGTTGAAAAAACCGGTTCTCGTCCGATCACCGAAGTTAAGCAACGTCGGGTGCGGTCAGTTCTTGGATGGGTGACCGCCTGGGAACACCGCGTGACGTTGGCTTTCCGCGATGAGTCCCCTGATGAGGGGCTGAGACCTGCCGGGGAGCAGACGCAGTGCCAGTTCGGCAGCTCCTGCTCCCTGGCCTATAGGTGATTGAAGGCACCATGGGGTTTTAGTCCGTGCAAGTCGGACATACCCCACCCTCTGCTGCCCGGCTAGGGTGGGAATCTGTAGAGATTTCCCCATGTAAACAACGTCCGCCGGACCCGCTAGTATTCAATAAAATAAATTAACATATTTCGGTCACTCTGCAAAAAGACGACATTCTAGAGTCATAATCAAATTTTTATTTTTATTTTATTATGAAATAAATTCAACGATGACTTACATTATATGTTTAATATATGACGTTACATAGTATGTTAATAATGTGAAATTATAATAGACTAGTTGTACTTGCGGCTTCACTCGCGTAAATTACAAAATATTGTCCACTACATCACATTAATACAAATAGGTTTAAGTAAGATATTGCAATAAAATGTACTGTTGATCATTTTAGGAGAACTTAATTTACCTTTAACATCATAACGTATTCTATAATAGTCGAGTTGACTAAGGAACTATCACACTAACGGACAGTTAGAAAGAAAGACGTTGCATTTTAAAAGATCTTACATCTTTTGAACTAAAAAGAAATGGCTTAAATGGAGAATACTCGATGTAATTTCTAACCTTTCGTATATAGAATATTATGTTTAGGCAAATTAGCATTATAAGTAACGAGAGTTATGACATTTCTCGTCGATTGAAACTGTAGGATGATTTCATACCTTTTGAGAATTACGTCACAGGAATGTCTTATTAAGGAACTTATAAGTCTCTTGGAAGTGATAATTACAAAAATAATATATCTATACATATAATAAAAAGGAAGTGTCTGTATGTAAAATGAAAATAAAAATTTTTCACTGATTGGGTATGAAAGTATACACGCTTCTGATAAAAAATGCAATTTTTAAAATTTTTGTCGGTCTGTCTGTCTGTTTGTTCCGGGTAATCTTCGAAACGGCTAAACCGATTTTGACGGGAATTTCACTGACATATAGCAAAAATTACAGCGCGTTACTTAGGCTACTTTAAATTAGATTATCTGTTAACCGCGGCTTCGTCTGCCATGCTATCTTCAAAACGGTTGGACTGATTTCGACGGGATTTTCACTGACAGATAGCTGACCTTATAAAAAGTAATTTAAGTAATTTTAATTTAGACTAGATGTTAACCAGTGGCTTCGCCTGCGGTGCTATCTACGAAACGGTTCGACCGTTTTTACGGGACTTTCACCGGCAAATAGCGGACAATATAAAAAGTAATTGAAGTAATTTTAGTTTATACTACCTGTTAACCGTGGTTTCACCCACAATGCTATCTCCAAAACTGTTAGTTCAGTTTTCACGAGACTTTCACTGACAGATAGCTGACTTAACAAAAAGTAATTTAGGCAATTTTAGTTTATACTAGCTGTTAACCGTGGCTTCGCCCGCTGTGCTATCACCAAAACGGTTACAGCGATTTTCACGGGACTTTCACTGGTAGATAGCGAACCTAATAAAAAGTAATTGTGGTTATTCAATTTTAGACTAGCTGTTACCCGCGACTTTGTCTGCATTAAATTTAGCAAGATTTCAACTCATTCTTTATTTTTAATAAGAGAAATAATTATTGGCTTATTGTTTACAATTCGACATTATAATTATTAATATCATTAATGATATAGAGGTTTTCCTAATAAGATCTTAGATTATAAACGTATTACGTAAAGAGTTCCATAATACAATTTGTTGCGGAACAGACAAGCGTTTATTTTTTGTATAGTCACAAAATCTTAATTATAATAAAGCAATGTATATTAAATGTAATGTTAATCTTAATAATAATATTTTAAGTTATTGTTTCGTTAGTTCCTTATACAGTGGGCACTAAGGTAGTTTTATGGTGGGTTAAGGTTCCAAATGTGTTGCTGATGACTAACCTCATTTGGCACGCTTTTTGTATTTATATATCTACTGTATACGTTACGTGTTACTTTAAGTGGCGTGCGCGTTGTACTTAGAATTGTCTTTAAAGAGTGTTTCTGTAATTGTTCATAGTCTCACAATTCTATAATTCTTTAATACGATTTAAAAAAACGCGTGCGGAGAGGGGGTACAGCTAGTATTTAATATCTTATTGGGAGCTAATTTCTCCCATTACAACAGTAATATCATAATTCTTAAAATTCAAATTGAAGAGAAATTAAATATATCTCTTGGACTGGAATGTGTATTACAAAAAAATGTATGCTGTCGTTTTGCTAATAAACAACTAAGTGACAAATAAATGATTTTATAATGTTCACAAATTTGTTACTATTTTATATATGAATAATTTGTCTGATACCTTACACTGCTGTATTAACTATAGTGGATCCAAAATGTTAATTTATCACATAATGGTCAAAAATATTGCTAGAGAAATAAAAATAAATATTAGTATTTATGAGATGGTAAATTTTCTTTTCTAGGAAATCCTTCAGCACATCGCTTAATTAAGATATCATATACCTTTACTGTATATTATTCTTTTAATGAACGAATGTAAGAATTATCTTCTAGCTAATGACAGAAAGCTCTTAAAAACAATGTTATCGAGAAATTAAAAGAATTATTAATTACGGATAAGGTAAAATATTACAAGTTAACCCTATATAAACAATAATTATACATTCGCGTCGAATAAATATGTATAGATAGATAATTAAGAATCAATACCACGGATCTCAATAAATTTAACTTGACATAAGTGAAGACAAACAGAAGTGAATTGGCAAGAATAGATATGAGT
>MU160582.1:16734-33910 GCA_015888305.1 Antheraea pernyi | reverse complement strand
AGTTTATCGTGAACAGACAGACAGACGTGGCGGAGGGATTTATTTTATAATATGTAGTGATATTGTAACTTCCACTCCAGTATTGTGATATAAACAAGACATTTATAAATATAAAAACTTGTTACTTACTCGTTTCAATATTTGCATCTACCACAGATTCAGCTTGGATGTATGCAAGCATCTGTAAAAGTTAATTTAAATTTATATGTTACTAGCTGACCCGTGCGACTTCGTCTGCACCAAATCGGTTATTACCGGTTTCGATTGTACTTTTAAACGCGAAAAATCTAAATACATCTCAAAACCCGATTGCAGTGATACCTACTGTTTCAAATTGTGAATCCGAACTATCCAGGGACTCACTCAAACATATACCCTGTTGGTATGTGAGAAATATTTTAAAATATGCTTTGAACCCGTTCGCAGCATCACCTACCAGGTCCAATTAGGATAACAAATAACCTACATATATTGCCGATAAATGTCTTCCCAGTACCTTCTGTCCCAATAAGCCTACAACCCGTTCGTAACATCATCTACTGGGTTCAATTAAAATAAAAACTAACCTACGTATATTGGCGGTAATGTAAAAAAAGCTTGAGAGGTCCATGGACCTCCAGTTGGAACGTAGTTCCTTTCCCTTTTTTGTAGGCGTTTACTATACACTCAAGGTGAGGTTCTGAAATTCGTTCATATTCAGTCTATTTGGACTTGTAATAGGTATGAATGTGAATGCATAATTTTTTTTTTCTATCACGTTTATTTGTCAAGTTATAGGCTTCTAAAGAACAGTCACATCTGAAATTGAGATTTTTTGGAAGTAGTTTTTCGAACTGAACAAATTTACAATAAAATATTAAACGCATCGATTTATATAGCAGAATAATCGCTATTTTTGAAAATAAAATAAAATTGGGAAAAACTTTTTTTTAAAGCTCAAAACCGAAAGAAAATTTTTCGAAACAAAATTTTAATAACTGGGCATCTTTTTTTATTTTTTTTTTACATCAAAACGTAGCTTAAAATATACATAAAATATAATATAACTTTTAAAGTTGGTATAGTCTACAAGTCTAATCTAACGTAACCAAAGCGAGACAAAAGAGCAAGATGGCGAACATTCAGGGACCGCGGTGCATTTAATATGAGACCTTTTTAAAGCCAGGGTTTAATACGTATTTAACTTTTTTGTAATAACACCGTACGTGTTTGGCGATACGAGATTTATTGCGTGGAGTAATGGGGGCAAGCGGTATTGTACTTATATTTTTATCTCAAGTTAGTTAAGGTAATAAATGATGCAAACGAAGTCACTAGTATCATTTAGTTTTTAACATATTTTATTCTGTATTAATTCTATAGGTTTATTATAATTTTATCAGGACAAAGTTGGAGGTGATTACGAATAGACTCACACTGCGTTTTAGTTCAGCTATAATTAAATACCCACTCTATGCTAAAAAAATGTTGTTTTTAGCTATACTAATATTATAAAACTGGACGGTTTGTTTGTGTTTGGTTGAACGCGCTAATCTCAGGTACTACTCGTCTGATTTGAGAAGTTCTATCATTGTTAGATAAGTCATTGTTCGAGGAAGGCTAAAATGTTTGTTGTTTAAAGTTTCAGGGGGGGTTGCGAAAATTACGGATTGCGGACTCACCGATGTTGATGATGCGGGTTTTGAATATTCACTTCACTCGCGACGATATATTGGCGCTGTATTGTTTTTTGCGTCTATACAGTTTTTACACCTAACTTCACAATATTAGTGATCGGTGACTCTAGCAATTCTTGCGTATGAATATGCGAGGTATCGTTTTCGTTGCGTCCGCGGTAAGGGTCGTGGCGTAAGCGAATGGAAGGAAGGAAGGGATGCTTGTGCGTTCGGAAACCTAAGTATATAATGCGTGCCAAAAAGGCTAATGGCTATATATTATCAAGCTAATATCAATAGGAGTGGAGTATCAATGAATAATGTTTCAAAATCGAGATCTTTTTCCTTTTTAGAGCTTCCGACTGCGTGTGAGCGTTAGCCCAAAGCAACTGGGTATTCCAGTCGGTCCAATTATTCCACGCGGACGAAGTCGCGGTTAGAACTAGCTTTATTTTCATATTTTCATTTCACCCTTTGATCTGATAAATATTAAGAAAAAATCATATTCTTTCAGCTTTTTATAAAAAATAATATCAAATCATGTAACTAAAAAACCGAACAAAAAATAGGACCGAGTGATTAAAATTAATAAGAGTACTGCATAGTTACTAAAAGTGAATCTTTCTTGTTTAAAAGTAAAACAAAATTGCACTTCTTTGTGTATTGAGTTTCATCGAGAGACACTTTAAATGGAAAAGATTTCGTAGCAAGAATTTTAATTGCAGCGCTCGTCTGCTCTTTATTATTATTTTGATTTATCCGCTATAGGATATAACTCGTCGTAGGGCAATTTCCTTTTGAAGATTAAAACGTAAAAGTGCAATGTTGTGTCGTTCGTTTCAGCTTTTGCAATATTTATTATTCTCGAGTATGAATCATTTTCATATCTACAATGAGTTCTTCGACAAATGATTGAATGCATATATAATAATTAATCTATACTAATATATAAAGCTGAAGAGTTTGTTTGGTTGAACGCTATGATCTCGGGAACTACCAGTCCAATTTATTTTGTTTTCCTTTTCAAAAAGTTTATACTACTTTTATTTCCAATTTTTTATTTGTTCTCTATTACGTATACCTAATTGAAAGTCATATATTTGTATGTAATATGAATTATATCATCTTTTTGGTTAATTTGGCGGCCATATTGTTTTATTTACCGCGTTTGCTTGTACATAACTCAGTTATTATAGCAACGTATAACAATAACTTAAGTATATCGACAATACGGGCATATTATATCTATCTATAAAATAAAAGATTTAAGATATATTGTTCGATAATGTATAGCTTATAATTTGCATTACTTTCTTATATAATGTTAGTGAGCACTGAGTTTGGTATATAGTAGGTTGAAGTTCCAGGTATGTTACTGATAAATCCCATCCCATTCGATATACTATTAATATTCATATGTACACGTTACATGTTACAGTAGATGACGTTCGTATCGTAGTTACAAATGTTTTTGAAAAAGCGTTTCTGTAATGTACACACCCACTCACAATTTTACATTTCTTTAATAAATTTTTAAAAAGCGCATGCGGAGCCGCGGGTAACAGCTAGTCTCTAATATATTCAAATTCGTGTGAAAAATGGAAATTTTAAACGAAAGTACTCTATACATATAATAGGAATGTAAATCTAACGAGTCGTGTACTTTTTTGATTTTCGTAAAAAAAAATATTGCACGTGTCTGGGAATATATAATAGGATACATTTCAATCATTTTTGAAAATGTCTGTCTGTCTGCCTATTTGTATGAACACGCGTCATTGCTAAAGTACTGGGTTCACAATATAACCTTAAATTACAAATCATAAAGCATATTTTCGGGAGTAACTTAATTTTTGTTTTATCAAAATCGGTCCCTTCTATCAATGGTTATTGTAATTTGAATGACGGCTCGAGGTAAATACCAGAGAAGAGTAATAATCTTTAAGTAATTTGGTTGAACGCGCTAATCTCAGGTACTGTTAGTCCGTCCGCCCGGTCCTGCGAGAGTGGATGAAGAGGGAGTGGGGCTCCCTGAGGTTCCGACTGGTGTTCACCGGACACGGTTGTTTCGGGTGGTACCTGCACCGGATCGCACGCAGGGAGCCGACCGCCGCCTGTCACGAGTGCGGCGCTGACGAAGATACCGCGCAGCACACTCTGTCTAATTGTGCTGCGTGGAGAGAGCAGCGCCGCATTCTGGCGGCGGCGGTAGGAGTGGACTTATCGCTGCCGAGCGTGGTTTTGGCCATGCTCGGCAGCGAACAGGCGTGGCGAACGATGGCCTCCTTCTGCGAGGAGGTCATCTCGCAGAAGGAGGCGGCGGAGAGGGCCCGAGAGGTAGACCCTCAAAGTGGCCCTCTCCGCCAAAGGAGGACAGGCGGGAGGAAGAGGCGGCGCTTTGCTCAACTGCTCCCGCCACCGTAGCCAGACCTGAGGGGATGGGCCAGGCGCGGACCGGCTCTACAAAGTTGATTAGCTTGTTCGATCCCTTGCCCAGCCACAATAATGGTCTGTCGGTACACCGTGGAATTTTAGTCTGTGCGAGTCGGACATAACCCATCCTCTCCCCCGGGACGGTGGTGTATCCATAAGGGATTTCCTTCCCCACGTTAGAAAAAAAAAGGTACTGCTGGTCCGATTTGAAAAATTATTTCAGTGTTCTTCGATAGCTCTTTTATCTAGGAAGGCTATAGGCTATATATCATCACGCTAAGACTAATACGAGCAGGGCACCAATGAAGAATGTTTCAAAAACTGTTTTTTTACCCTTTTCCTTCCGCCACGTGCTAGCGTTAGCCCAAAGTTACTATTCCACGCGGACGAAGTCGCGGGCAGTTGCTAGTTAAGTAATAAAATAATATGTCACAGTCGCGTCTTCGTTTTCATTAAAAAGCTTGTGTTTTTATACTTTGTGGGTTTAAATTTTTACTTCGTGCTCAGATGGAATATGACGTAAAACAGTCAGACCAATGCCCAGTGCATGGGGCCATCTTATGGAAGAAATTAAATTTATTAGTTTTATGTATATATCTATACTAATATTATAAAGAGGTAATAAAGTTTGTTAGTTTGTGAGGTTGTAGGGGGTAATATCTGGATCTATTAAACCGATTTTGAAAATTATTTATGTTTGTATAAAGTTTATTTGTGAGTGTCATATGCTATATATTAACTCGAAAAATGAAAAGACTTTTTGTGGTAGTCGGATTTGCAAAGTAAGTCGGAGAAAAAACGGTCAAACGAAAACGTTTCTTATGAATGCTGCCTTAACGATGAGAGATATATGATTATGTTCTAGAGTCAAGTTGTAGAGCTTGATAATGCCTATTGGGGTATATATGGGGTTAGTTAGTATATATATATAACGGTGACGATTTTTTATTTACATTATAATTTATGTATTTCGCTCTACATTTTGCGATATTGGTGGCAATATTTTAGGTAATATAGTTATGTCATTGTGCACAAGTTAATTAGACGGGAAATAATACCATGGAGCATGAATTACTTAAGCAGCCCTAGATTTAAGACGATTTTTCAGATGTAACAAACAAACGTAATTAAAAAAAAGATGCATCCAAATAGTCTGCAGAGAATTTGTTTTATAATAAAAAACATATAATATGTATATATTTATGTATATATACTATATAGAAAGGAGTTTTTCCCTTAACAGTGTTTAAAATTTCCATCATAATGATATTAGAATACATAAATACTCTTTCCTTTGCAACATAAAGAAAATAACCTTGGCCTGAATACTGCAAGCACTTAGATAATGATCTTTATATTCTCTTACAGATATTATTATGTAACTATATAAAGATAGCTTTTAATAAATTAACTCATCGATTTGTTAACGTTTAAAACTCAATATACTTAATACTCAATACTCCACGATACTCAATATCTGCTTACTATTTTACGCTCCATTCGCAGCCATTCAATTATTATTATATACATATAATAATTTGATTATATGTAAATACATACAATTGCACACACGCACACTCGCCCACACACACACACACACACGTACACACACACACACACACACACAAACACAAACACATACACACACACACACACATAAATGCGCCGTCAGTGACATTTTAATTACGTTAATAATTTTTTGAAATTTCTTTGGAGAAGAAATCATTATTATTATCATTATAATTGAAAAAATTTGGTTGATAGTTTCCGTTGTCATAACTTTAATATACCTAATTGTCTTGATAAGAGGTATAAAGTTCAAATCGAAATTATAAAGTTATGATAACTGTTAAAGAATTTTAATTAGAATCGATTATTCGTTACTGTTATGACACGAAATTCTACAATTAAGGAAATCTAATTTTCGCCTCCTCGTTCGTTTTGTAATTTGTTCAGTAGCGGCTGAAGTTTGTAAAACAAGAAAAAGTTTATATTTAAAACGTTTATACAATTTAAGTTTAGATTGCTTCTCGAAAAATCTCATAAAGGTTACTTCAGCTACTCTTATAACTACATCAACTCTGAAATGAGTAACAAATAGTTTTTTTAACGAAAATAAGCTTGAAATTTCTTTGAAAATGACCTTTTTTTTTTAAAGTATAACCGTTAACTCATAATAATAAATGGCTGAATCACAAACTTTTAAGTTTTCTTTTTTACTTTTTTTACTATGTATCGCCCACGGCTTTGTTAGCGTTAGTGCTCAGGTAGCATTGTAGTAGTGTAGCGTTGATCTGTTGAGTAGTTAAAGAATCAAAACGTTACAAGCAGACTCACATTCGCATTTATGGTATCAGTAAGGATTTCTACACATTCTATAGTAAGATGCAATTCATGAGAACAAACTAACCGTCCCATTACAGTTCGTATACGAGTATATTAATATATTATGAAACATACCAAAACTAAATACAGCTAAATAAGTCTCGCCTGATTGAAAGACTTAAATGATTCATTTAATAAATACACTATACATCATTCATGCAAGTAGTATTCATTATTAATTGTAATATGAGTCTTGATATATTTTTGTAAATATTATTTAGCCCACATTAGATATTTGGATTAATTAGTTACGGTTTTCTAGATTTTAACATGTTATCGTTAAAAGTGATTTTTTTTTTATGTCACAGGTGGCAAACGAACAGACGGGTCACCTGCTGTTAAGTAATCACCACCTCGTCCATGGACACTAACAACATCAGAGGAGTCGCAAGTGCGTTGCCACCCTTTGGGGGGAAGGGTTAGGGGAGGTAGAGGGAGAGGAGAGAGGAATGGGGAGGGGAGGGAAGGTGGGCCTCCGGCGCTCTCACTGACTGAACGAAACGCAACAATGCAAGTACTGTTACTTCACGTCGGTTTTCTATGAGAGGGTGGTACTACTCGGGACAATCCGACCCATTCATGCTGAAACCAATAATAGTTTCAGCGTGGCTCTACCACCATATAATTTAAATAAGTGATTGATTTCATGTAGGTCTTGTTAGCTGGACTCCTCGTTATAACATTTTTCTACTTAACCCTCCTATAACCAGCGCGTTGGTCTGGGTGACTGACGACATACGGTCGACTCGTTTTTTCTAATGCAAAAAGCTAGTGAGTTTGGCTTCTCAGTAGCGGCTTGATTCAAGGTTTGCTTCAAATGAATGTAGCCCGAACATTCGTGCATACATGTAGTACATGTACATGTAGTACACATTGATATAAAAAAAACCCAAGATGCACACTTAATGTCTCACAGCCTGAACACAAAAAAAGAGTACATAAATTTGGATTATTATCAGTTAGTATATATATATAACGGTGACGATTTTTTATTTACATTATAATTTATGTATTTCGCTCTACATTTTGCGATATTGGTGGCAATATTTTAGGTAATATAGTTATGTCATTGTGCACAAGTTAATTAGACGGGAAATAATACCATGGAGCATGAATTACTTAAGCAGCCCTAGATTTAAGACGATTTTTCAGATGTAACAAACAAACGTAATTAGAAAAAAGATGCATCCAAATAGTCTGCAGAGAATTTGTTTTATAATAAAAAACATATAATATGTATATATTTATGTATATATACTATATAGAAAGGAGTTTTTCCCTTAACAGTGTTTAAAATTTCCATCATAATGATATTAGAATACATAAATACTCTTTCCTTTGCAACATAAAGAAAATAACCTTGGCCTGAATACTGCAAGCACTTAGATAATGATCTTTATATTCTCTTACAGATATTATTATGTAACTATATAAAGATAGCTTTTAATAAATTAACTCATCGATTTGTTAACGTTTAAAACTCAATATACTTAATACTCAATACTCCACGATACTCAATATCTGCTTACTATTTTACGCTCCATTCGCAGCCATTCAATCATTATCATATACATATAATAATTTTATTATATGTAAATACATACAATTGCACACACGCACACTCGCCCACACACATAAACACACACATACACACACGCACACACAAACACACATACACACACATAAATGCGCCGTCAGTGACATTTTAATTACGTTAATAATTTTTTGAAATTTCTTTGGAGAATAAATCATTATTATTATCATTATAATTGAAAAAATTTGGTGATAGTTTTCGTTGTCATAACTTTAATATACCTAATTATCTTGATAAGAGGTATAAAGTTCAAATCGAAATTATAAAGTTATGATAACTGTTAAAGAAATTTAATTAGAATCGATTATTCGTTACTGTTATGACACGAAATTCTACAATTAAGGAAATCTAATTTTCGCCTCCTCGTTCGTTTTGTAATTTGTTCAGTAGCGGCTGAAGTTTGTAAAACAAGAAAAAGTTTATATTTAAAACGTTTATACAATTTAAGTTTAGATTGCTTCTCGAAAAATCTCATAAAGGTTACTTCAGCTACTCTTATAACTACATCAACTCTGAAATGAGTAACAAATAGTTTTTTTTTAACGAAAATAAGCTTGAAATTTCTTTGAAAATGACCTTTTTTTTGAAAGTATAACCGGTAACTCATAATAATCTCCGGCGCTCTCACTGACCGAACGAAATGCAACAATGCAAGTACTTCACGTCGGTTTTCTATGAGAGGGTGGTACTACTCCGGACGAGCCGACCCATTCATGCTGAAACCAATAATAGTTTCAGCGTGGCTCTACCACCATATAATTTAAATAAGCGATTGATTAGGTCTTGTTAGCTAGACTCCTCGTTATAACATTTTTCTACTTAACCCTCCTATACCAGCGCGTTGGTCTGGGTGACTGACGACATACGGTCGACTCGTTTTTTCTAATGCAAAATGCTAGTGAGTTTGGCTTCTCAGTAGCGGCTTGATTCCAGGTTTGCTTCAAATGAATGTAGCCCGAACATTCGTGCATACATTACATGTACACATTGATATAAAAAAAAACCCAAGATGCACACTTAATGTCTCACAGCCGGAACACAAAAAAAGAGTAAATAAATTTGGATTATTATGATTATTTAGATAATTATGGATTATTTTTGTAGGCGGTAGAGCCACGCTGAAGCTATTACTGGTTACAGCATGTACGGGTCGAATCGCTCGGGGTAGTACCACCCTCTCACAGAAAACCGACGTGAAGTAACAGTGCTTACATTGTTGCCCCCAAACACAGGCTGGCAACGTACTTGCGACTCCCCTGGTGTTGCAAGTGTCTATGGACGGTGGTGATCACTTAACATCAGGTGGCCCACGTGCTCGTTTACCATGATTTTTATATGATATAAAAATAAAAAAAACCTTGTAAAAACAACTTTAAATCATTCAGGTAAGGTTGAAATTGCAAAATCATAAGTTTATCACATAACGTATACATTTTGGGGAGTTTTTGCGGGACGGTTTTGAGCGCTACTTTTATTCGAGACCGTGTACTTTCATATGTCAATGCATGTGCACGACGCAGATCGTTTCGCCAGACACACGCGTGAGTATAGGAAGGTTAACTAGCGGACCACCCAGCCTTGGTCTGGATGCAATAGCCACCGAAACTGCTTTTGAATGAAGCCAGGACTGTTAAACTGATTGCTTTTTTAATTGTTACGAAAACAAATAAAAACTATAAACTGATCGTCTTTTGTTTGACTACTTCTGATCAATTCTTTTAGGTAGTAATGGTTACTGTAAAGTAGGTGGATATATGCTATCGAGGACTTTTTTTTAACATTTTTTTGTTATAAGAGACAATTAAGCTATACCTTAATTTCGTGTCATTTTAACTAATGACGTACGTAAAACACGTCATAGATGCTCCGAAATGGCAATACATTTTTCGCTTTAGCTGAGAAATATTGTCATAATTTCACATAATCTACGTGATTTATGATTTTATGTATATACTAGCGCGCTCGGAGGACGTTGTCCCATCCTAATAATAACAAAAACCTTGACAAATTACATACACAGACATTCCACGTGAATCACTTTATCTACCGGTGAAAATCGCATGAAAATCCGTTCGGTAGTTTTTGAGTTTATCGCGAAAAGACAGATAGTTAGACGTGGCAGAGGACTTTATTTTATACTATGTATTGATTAATATAATAGATAGCCTATGATCTGAAGGTGGTAGAGCCACGCTGTAGCTATTACTAATTTCAGCATGAATGGGTCGGCTCGCCCGGGGTAGTACCACCCGACCCACAGAACACCGACGTGAAGTAACAGTGCTTGTATTGTTGCGTTTCGTTCGGTCAGTGAGAGCTCCGGAGGCCCACTTCCTTTCCTCCTTACCCTTCCCCTACCCTTCCCACATACACAGGCTGTCAACGCACTTGCGACTCCCCTGGTGTTGCTAGTGTCTACCCACATACGAGCTGGCAACGCACTTGCGACTCTCCTGTTGTTGCTAGTGTCTATGGACGGTGGTGATCACTTAACATCTGGTGACCCATCTCGTTTGCCTCCTTTTGTCATAAAATAAAAATATATATCTGGAATAATGTACCTTTCAAATCGGTGAAGTGCTTCCTGAGTTTACTTTTCTCGTATAGACAAACACAAAAAGCGCTCTCTCTCGTTATAATATTAGTATTGATGGTACTTGACATACAGTTTTCAAATATTTTTATTCGCTTATGTGCTCTATTGTATAAACAGAGAGAAGAAACAATATAATCGATTTTATATTTTATCCTTTCTAAGACACCCATATATATATATTGTTAACTCGTTCATAATTTAATAAACTGTTCGAATACAGAGGCTGAAATGTATATCAAATTTGAATTTAAACAATATGATAAATTATACCTCAGTAATTTATTTTGCGGTACACACTTTCGCCAAACATTCGCTGATAATTGAATATGCCGATTTTATCATACAGAATTGTGTATGGATTTTGTTTCTCAGATTTTAACTTTTGATATTAATGGATGTTCTTTTTGTTCTGACATTAATAAAAACTCTCTCTTGTATTGTATCTGATAAGTTATCCTTACTACTATAATGAATATGATACGAACACATCGGTTATTTGTTTGTTACGATTTCACGCCTGAACTACTCAACTAATGATCGTAAAAATTTCAATAAATTTTGCTGGCGGTATATATATAATGAAAATTATTTCTTTAATGTGAATGTGCGCGCGCACTGTATGTTCAACGTTTGTCAAACGATCTCTCATTTTTGTCTAAGACGAAATAACGCATGCTGAATTTATTTTTGTGAGATTAAATTTGTGTTTTATTAAATTGTATAAATTGAGAGGTGAACAATAAACTTTTATTGTCGTTTCTTCATTTTTCGGAGAAACAAATGAGTTTTATTGTGCCTCTTAAAACCAAATTATAATTAACTGTCTTATATATATATTATTCTCGAACATGCGAGCGAATGTTTGAGATAATAAGAATGTAAACCTAACGTGTCTGTACTTTTTCGATTTTTGAGAAAAAAATCATTGCAGATGTCTAGGAATAAGTAATAAAATACATTTCGATCATTTTTTAAAATGTCTGTCTGTTTGTATGAACACGCATCACTACTAAATTACTCGGTTCACAATACAACCTAAGAAAATCATAAAGCTTATCCCCGAGAGTAACTTAGTCTTTATTTCATTAAAATCGGTCAACTTTATCAAAAGTTATTGTAGTAGTAGTAATCGATACTAATATTATAAAGCTGAAGGTTTTGCTTGTTTGCTGGAATGCGTTAATCTCAGGAACTACTGGTTTGATTTCAAAAACTCTTTCAGTTTATATAGCAAATTTATCGAAGAAGGTTATAGGCTGTCACGCTAAAGCCAATGGGAGCGGAGTAGCATTGAAGAATGTTTCAAAATCGGGCCTTTTTTCCTTTTGAGTGCTTCCGCTGTGTGTTAGCGTTAGCGCAAAGTTACTATTCCACGCGGACGATGTCGTGGGTAGAAGCTAGTATATAATATAATTAACACTAGTATCAGAATTTATTTAAAACATATTAATTAAACGGCTTAATCTATACTGATATATAAAGCTGAAGAGTTTGTTTATTTGGTTGAACGCGATAATCTCAGGAACTACCAGTCCGATTTGAGAGGTACCGACTTCCAGTACATCTCTAGGTAGCACACATATTCATATGTTTTATTTAATTTGGTTAATTTGATAAACTATTTATTTTCCGCTTTTTAGTGCCTTATGGGTTTTTGATTGATATTGAAGTCGGTTAATAACTTTTTTTTGAAAATATTTTATATCTAGCAAGGTGTGTTGGATTACTAATGAATGTTGCTTGAGCACCTTAATTGTTTTTTTAAATTATTTTTAGGCTCTTGTCTTTTATCACAATCACAGCTGATGTTAAGTGACAATGTGGTCCATAATGTCCAAGCCTAAGGAAAATTAGTTCTCAATTGTTGCTTCCAGATTAAATATATATGTGATCGGTCTTCTTTTACTGTAATTTCTACAAAATACTCCTAGACTTTATAATGAGATCCACAAATTACTGTACAATTTACAATATTACTTGTAAGTATTATTATTGAGTATTATTGTATTGTAATACAATTACATTTATAAATGCTTACAACATTCATTGGATTACTAAAGATTTAAATATTTATATATATAATTCTCATTAAATTTTATGATAGCGTTTTATAATTTTGTTCTCTGAATATTGTGTACTCTAAAACCTAATTGACTTAACATCCTTACATAATACATAAAAGTTCTCAAATTTCCATAACTTTGAATCTTAAAATAATGTAGTAACTGTAAATCATGTCATTGTAAACTTAATATGTAATTGAAAACATAAATAGAAACTTGAGAATATTGAATTTTCTGTCTGATTATGGAACAGCCTGTGCAAGGTTCAAATGCAGTGATATAATTGCCACATTTATTGTTGCGGTAAATTAAGTGAGTCTAAAAAGCATGTTTGACAATATATACTGACACATAAGTTATTAGAACCCAGTTTTCAGGAGTAGAGACTTATTAGCATGGGTCTTAGGACTGCATTTATGTCAATGGTGATTACATTTATCTGTAGGCTGTAGTGACCACATAAAAAATATTGTTATTAGGTGGCCAGTAAAAAATGTAATATTTTCTTAAATGGTTTGATCAACATCATCAGTTTAGTTTCCAAAAGCCTCACTACTGAACAATTATTGTTTCAGCATCAACAGCATTTGTTAAGTACATATCTGTATCGTATTAAATCTATAATGACAATTATTCAGTAGAACATTTTTATAGATTATTAAGAAAGTAAAATTTAAAATAGTTTTTTGGCAAAATATATGTAAAAATACTATACTATACTTTTTTGAATAACAAAAAATAATTATTTAAAATCATTGACTTCTTATATATATTATATTTGGCTGTGCATATTTGGATTTTAAATAAGATAATAATGTCAATAGAAAATCTTACATGAGGCTTGTACAAGTTTTCACAATCTTAAACCGTAACACAAATATCCTTCATATTCATTTATATCTTTCTAATTCGAACTGATCGAACAGAATCATTAGGCTATTCATATTAACTCATGCCATTTGTGTTTTGTAGTGAACATATCTGAATCAGACATTATAAAGCAATAATAATGGATGAGCTACTTGAGGACTAGATTGCCTGATTTGTAGTCCGGTGAAGCTGTAAAGACCCTGTCGGGTTAATAGCGTAGTCAGTTCGGAAAAAAAGACTAGATTGCCAGGATTTAAAAATAAAGAAAAGCAACAAGAGCTACTAAATTTCACAATAACTTATCTGTTTAAATATATAATTACCCAATTTTCTGTCATATTGTACATTTTGTTTGGGCTATATAAGTTTTGTTAGCGCTTGATCACAATCTTGTCTGATGCTAAATAAATGATGATGTGATCTAAGATGGTAAATACACTTCAGAGCTAGAGGTCCTAGCTCTCACATGTTGTTGCTGGAAACTCGCTGATTGTACTTGCTTGGCAATACACTTTCAACTTGACAGGTAGCTAGCCAGATGGGTTTAACAACAGTCCTACCACCAAGCTATGATTTCATCTGGATGTTTTCCTTCACCGAAAGCTGTGACTTATTCGAAAGATTAAGCTAATCTTTTAATATTAATAAATATTAATTTAATAAAAGTTAAATACGTATTAAATCCTGGCTTTAAAAAGGTTTCGTATTAAATGCACCGCGTTCGCTGGATAGTCGCCATCTTGCTCTTTTGTCTCGATTGGTTACGTTTGGTTAGACTTGCGAAAAAGGATAACGCGGCCTTGCCTCGGGCGACCGCGGTGCATTTATTAAGAAACCTTTTTAAAGCAAGTATTTAATACGTATTAATTTTTTTGTAATAACACGATTTTTAATCTTATATCGCATTACTTAAACTAAGGAATACAAACACAGACATCAAGATTACATAATGTGGGAAAAGACTTCCTTCTACCCCCTTCCATTTAATCCACATCTACCCACTGCTGTGTAAATGAGTACCGTGAATTCAATAGATGTATCCATATATAACAATCTGGTTACAGATGATTTTTCTAATTATTTATCATAAGCAGCAGAATTTTGAGAACTATCTAATTATTATTTTTTAATAATATTCTCATTTTTATGATATAACCATGTGTAAACCAGTATTTTCGATAACTTTATTATTTTGAATGTTACAACAATAATTTTGAAAACGTAATAGTGGTTAACGTTGACACTAATTTTCTATTGTTACAGTTTTGGGAAATTATTTCGGATGAGCACGGCATTGACCCCTCCGGTGCCTACCGTGGAACATCAGACATACAATCAAAACGTTTAGCTGTCTACTACAACGAAGCCACTGGAGGCAGATACGTACCTCGCGCTGTTCTTGTTGATCTCGAGCCCGGCACCATGGACAGTGTTCGCGGAGGTCCTTTGGGAAACATCTTCCGTCCCGACAACTTCGTTTACGGCCAGAGTGGTGCCGGTAACAACTGGGCCAAGGGCCACTATACCGAAGGTGCTGAGCTCGTCGAGAACGTTTTGGATGTAGTTCGTAAAGAAGCAGAGAATTGTGATTGTCTGCAAGGATTCCAACTAACACACTCACTCGGAGGTGGTACTGGGTCAGGTTTGGGTACACTTCTGCTCGCCAAAATAAACGAAGATTACCCAGATCGAATCTTGGCTACACATTCCATTATACCATCCCCTAGAGTGTCGGATACTGTGGTGGAACCCTATAACGCCTTATTTGCTTTTAATCAATTAATAGAAAACTCTAATCAAACCTTTTGTATGGATAACGAGGCACTCTATAATATTTCCTTCCGCACGCTCAGGCTACCCTCACCAACTTATAGTGATTTGAACCATCTGGTATCGCTGACCATGTCTGGCGTTACCACCTGCCTCAGGTTCCCCGGCCAGTTAAATGCGGATCTCCGGAAGTTGGCAATGAATATGGTGCCATTTCCACGGCTCCACTTCTTTATTCCCGCATTCGCTCCACTCACATCCCGCCGCAATCTGCAGTACCAAGCGCTCACCGTCCAAGAACTAATTCACGATATGTTCAACGCAAGGAACATGATGGTCGAATGCGACCCGCGCCATGGCCGATACCTCACCGTTGCTGCCATCTTCCGCGGTCAAATATCCATGAAAGAAGTCGAGGACAAGATGGCTAAAGTCCAAGACACGAATTCGTCTTTCTTCGTGGAATGGATTCCGCACAATGTGAAGACCGCCGTGTGCGACATCCCTTCAAAGGGATTAAATATATCCGCCACCTTTATCGGCAACTCGACCGCCATTCAGGAGCCGATCCAGCGCATCTCGTATCAATTTACTTCTATGTTCAATCGCCGTGCGTTTATGCATTGGTACACCACCGAAGGCATGGAAGAGTTCGAGTTTACCGAGGCGCTGTACAACGTGAATGATCTCGTATCTGAATACCAGCAGTACCAGGAGGCTTGGGCCGCCGATGGGGCTGCAGTGTTGGATGAATCGGAAGAAGTATCTGAATGAGAATGTATGCAAAGGCTGAAACAGAGTTTTAATATTTAAGTATAGTTTTGAATTTATTAATTTTTTAAACGGATGATATTAAAGATCTCTTTCATATAGTGTTCAATAAAAAATGTTTTTCCTTATATGTATTTTATAAGCTTTAGATATTGAAAATTACAGATATAATATATATATATATATATATATATATACGTTGTCTTATTCGGTAATTCGTATCTTCAAAATAAATTTATTGAAGTACTTTTGCGTTTGACTTATAATGAAACCATAACTATATACCTTAGAGTAATAGGATCTTGAAAATGTCCAATTTAACATTGAAATAACCGAAATCTGGAGATATTTGATTAGCGGGTAATTAACCAAGTTCAAGAATAACAACGCCGTAGTGAAAACTGTATCAATACTAAATAGCAATAAATGACAAAAGCGTGAGATACTTCCTCTGATAGTACATCCTAATAGTAGATAGTCCTTATAGATGTTACTGATGTGTCTGTACAGTATTCGAAGTTCAACTATAATTGATTCATTTTTCAGGTTTTAATATTAAGGAAAAAAAAACAAATTTCCAGTTGTCTTGTTGATAACACGAAAAACTCTTTAAAGGTACAAAACAAAAAAAACCATCTAAGTAACAGGAAGAAAACGTTTTTAAACGTGTTGTGGCTGGGTTTTTTTGCATAATATATATAGATAAGTCCGAACGTTTATAGAGATTGATGGGTGTTCGTTATTCTTTCACACTGCTGCTGCTGAACGTAATTTAATTAAATTTTATAGTCTATATTATCTATATATTAATACGTGAAGCCTAAACTTTGTATCCCTTTTTAACGTAATTGGGCGAACGGATGAACGTGAAATATGGCATAGTTAAAGTTTATATGGAGGAGAAGTGCAGAAACCTATTTATTTTATATAAAATGCATTAGAAGTACATTAAATTAATTAAAATATGCATTACTCACACGAATGCTACAATTTTACACAACACATACACACATGTAAATAAAAAAGACAATTTGACATC
>MU160581.1:53478-70122 GCA_015888305.1 Antheraea pernyi | reverse complement strand
TAACAGCCTAAGCCGAGGTGTGCCGTGCGCCCTTGCTGAGTGCCTTAAGCGCTCGCCTTAGTAGTTGCAAAGTCAATAGCGTAGTCAGTTCCGAGAAAAAAAAACTCCCGTGACCCTTTCTTCGCCGCGGTATATTTTGTTTCGATTGACGATTTTAAACTCGTAATATTTTTTGAATGCAACGGCCAATTTTAATAATTCAAAAAGTTATCTACAGGTACTGAAACTGTCTTAATTAAATAATAATTTATGTGGATAAGGCTTAATATAAAGACCTGAATAACATGGTCTTTTAGGCATGGTCTGGTTTTTGTTAAGATTTCATTCACAAATGTAGTTATAGTGACATAATCACAATAGCTGGACATATGGTACCCGGTTTTTTATAGATATTATTATGTTCTTTAATATTGTAGAACATATTTTTGTTCTATCATTCATAGTTTCCGCAGCGCACGCGATGAAAGTCATTTTATGTCAATATTTTTCATACCTTGGATTACATTATTGAAATTTTAGTAGGTATCCCTATTTTTTTCTAGTAAAAAATATCACACATGTTACTCAAGGATAATGTAGCTTTCTAATGATGAACGATTTATCGAAATCCATATAGTAGTTTTTGAGTTTATTTGTTGCAAACATACAAAAATATAAAAATACAAAAATACAACGTTTCCTCTTTATAATATTAGTGTAGATGTACACGTTACATGTTACTTTTAGTGGCGTGCGCGTCGTACTTACAATTGTCTTTGAAGAGCATTTCTACAATTGTACATAGTCTCACAATTTTATAATTCTTTAATACGATTTAAAAAAACGCGTGCGGAGCTGCGGGTACAGCTAGTTGTGAATATTAATATAGTTTTTATGAAGCCTATTTTATAGAAAAGCAATTTTGATAATGAGATATCTGTTCTTGAACATTTTTGAAAAGTTTGCATTAATATTACTATGCTCAAGGGATTGCTATTTGTTTGAACTAATGTAATCTTTGATTTTAAAGATAATTAAAAAATGTTTTTTTTTGTATTTTATAGCCTGTTTATTAAGATTATATTGACTATCAAATATCACACTACGACGCTTAGAAGCGGAACAATTACTATACCAAATGTAGATCATATATGTACCATAAACAAGAAAGAAGTAATGATGAGGGTGGGCGATGTGGCGGGATATCAGGGACTGAGGTCGAGTTAACAAAAACGAAACACAAAAACTGAATATTACCGAGAGACCCCGATCTGTGAATGCTTATGTGAAATACTATACCCCGCGGATCAGTCGCGTAGTCGAGTATAAAGTATGTATACATATATATTTTATTGTAGCACGGAAAAATGACTGTAATGTGCCTGATGGTAAGCACAGTACAGTCCAAAAAGAATGGCGACCACCGAGTGACACCCTATTCATCGCCGGTCGCCGCTGTCATGCCGGCCTGCGAAAAGCTGGATATGCACAGGCTGATACCGAAACGCGACCCGCAGAAACAAATCACTATGATGGGCTTTTTCGCCATATACATGGTGGTTGCGACCCAGTCAGGCTGTAAAACCCTACCACCTCGATTTCGCCATTGTCTCGTTCGTTATTCAGCAGGGTGCACTACACGCAGGTGAGGTTGGCTTGAGTGTCTCAAGTCTTAGATGTTATTCGACATCCCTTACCTTTAAATACCCTTAAATATGGAATTTATTTAAGCTTAGCTAACAGCAATGACAATAATTCAATATTTATTTTAAATTAAATACAACTGAACATTACTTGGCTGGTTGATGTATGAGACAAGCTGAGATTAATATGTTCACATAAGTTCAACTGAGCTAAAGCACTGTTTTTTTTTTTATTTTACTGTAATATTAATGCTGTTTATTTTTCATTACTTACATAGAGACTCATATCATTTATAATTAATTGTTCTATGTAATTATATAAACTTGCCGTGTTTACTATGTTTTTATAGTACAGATGAAAATTAAGGAAATGTTGTTTTTTTAATTTTAAACACTCAAAATTATCCGCCTTATGTAATGAAATTTTCTAACAAATTTAAACGCAGTCAGCTTCTTCTTTAAGCTTTATTGTTTTCGATTATCATACCACTTAAAGTCCAACTAAAAATTCATCTCATAAAGTAAAAAAATGTATTTACTTGATTTTTTACTCATGGCACCTTTTTACGTACAGTTGAACTCATTAAATATAATATTATCTATGACAATATCTACAATGTTTGATGTTCACGCAATGCTGTCAAACGTTTAATCAGAATACAGGAAACGCTGTCAAAAGCATTGTCTATTAGACTGTCTATCAATGTTTGATATTGTATAGAATAATTTATATTTCCCCTGACGTTACGTATATATTTTTGGTATTTATATGTTCTGATTATTCCATTACATTGATACTTTTATTGTTTTGTGTATTTGAATGGATAGAAATAACTATATACATAACGAACAATTGACCTCGTAATTAGGTATTTCGCTTGTGTAAAGCGACAGAGGAAATGGGTGAATATTGACTCCAAAGTATTAGATTTTATTGATGAATCAAACAATGTAAATTAAAAAAGGTGTGTGAGCGATTCACATACGATAGAAGTGAAACTTCAGTAAATTGATAAAAGAATCACATGAATATATATAACAAGGGTACAATAATTACAAAGTTTATTTGTTTAAAAATGAATTTATTATTTAGCACTACAAGATATAAAAATACTCACAAGCACTGTTAAATAATAGCACACCACGCTGACTTCTTACTAAAAAGCTGTAATACGCAGCCGCATACAGTGTACAGTAGTATTGGCTCACGTACTTTTCACATATACTAACACACGTTAAATGCTCAAATACAAGCAAGTATTAAACAGTTTGCAATATACATACTCACCGACATTTGCTCTCTCGCTCTGGCTCACTAATTTTTGTATTTGTTACTTGTCGTTTTTTCCGCTGCATCCGGTTTGAAATCACAACGATCCTAAAGAAGTTTCACTTCAATAAAATGTGCCTTTTACTCTATGAACTTAGCTATACAAAGGAAACACAGTTGCAACGATGCACCGCACAGCGGAACCAACGATGGTTTACTAATATTTGGTTTATGGGTCGAATATAATTTGAATTTTCTAATTTTAAAGTCGATGACGATGAACATTCTTGTCTTTGCTGCACTGAACATCTGGAATCGCCTCCCGGCAAGCATGTTCCATTCTTCTAACGATAGCCGGTCCTTCAAACGAGGCCTGAAGGTGTTTATATAGGTCGGCATGATGAGGACGACTGCAGTTGGTATTAACCACTGATAGTCGCCGTTGTTTTTAGAATGTACTAGATGGGATCAGATAATGTGCAGTTATTTTGCCGCACTATTTTTTACAATTACAATTTGCCGGATATATTACTATATCCGTTTTATCGAGACGTTACTTTCTTGTCATACGACAGTTCAACAGATGGCGCTGCAGTCGTTATCAAAACATTATTTATCTATATGAAAGTTACTCATTCTCATTTTATGCTGTCTTTTAACAAACTTAAAAAATCCATACCCAATAGGTGGCGCAAACGGTGGTGGTGGTGGTGGTGGTGTGGTCAAACTAACTACAGATAAAATCAGAACTTGTCTAGGGCTAATGTTCGAAGGTGTATAGAATTATGTGAAAGACTCACTATACCAGGTTTTGTATTCAAAATTTTTCCATTTGCATATTGAGATAGTTAAATAACCTAACGATATTATTTTATTGTAGTACGGCAAAATGACTGCACTATACTTAATGGTAAGCAAAGTGCAATCCAAAAACAATGTCGACCACCGAGTAACACACTATCCATCACCGGGCACCGCTGTCATGCTGGCCTGCGAAAAGCTGAATATGCACAGGCTGATCCCGAAACGACCCGTAGAAGCGATTCATTATGACTGGCTTTTTCACCATAAACATGGTGGTTGCGACCCAGTCAGGCTGTAAAACCCTACTACACCGCTTTCGTCATTTCCTCATTCGTTATTCAGCAGGGTGCACCACGTGCGGGTGTCTCAATTCTTATGATGTCACTCGACACCTCTTACACCCCATACACATATATCGTAATATTACGTAATCTTATAGTCTTAAACAAAATAAGGTAAATAACCTTTTCTACGAAGCAGCTAACATGTTTTATTTTCCGCAAAACTTTCATTGTAATAATTTTCTAAACTCCGACGTTCACTTTCCTGGAGGCTACGCGAACTACTCTATGATCTTATAACTTTGTACTCCCATTATGGTATTTCACGGTACACTTCCAAGAATTACCGCGCTCTACAATCAAATAAGCTTTGTTGTTCCTTTATAAAACTTTTGAACAGTTTAATAGAACTCTTTGTAGTTTTGTAACAAATGGCTGTGAAGGGAAACATGCTTTTATTGTTTTTTGCCACAATAAATAATATAGTCGAAACTAAAATCATTCGCGGCGACCATATGTTTATCGCCTCTATTATATTGACGTGGCAAATATCTCCTCATGTTCCCGAATAAGACCCGATGTAATAAGGAAGGTATAAACTCTCCAGTAGATAGTTGCATAGTTTTACTGTAACATATTTCGAACTACTTTTGTATTAATTAATCATTACGTATTTTCAAACAGAGTCCTCTGCCACGTCTGTCTGTCTGTTTGCGATAAACTCAAAAACTACCGAACGAATTTTCATGCGGTTCACACTAGTAGATAAAGTGATTCATGAGGAAGGTTTAGGTATATAATTTGTGAAGTTTTTTTATATTATAAGGGTGGGAGACGTCCGCCGCACCCACTCATGTTTTCTAAATATCAGCCACATATAAATCAGCTATTCCACTATCAACCTTTCCTCTATTGCTCCTTCTGGATTGGTAATAATTTATGTGTTCAGTAAGCCCCACAATAATTACTTGATTAGATATAATAAAACTAATGTATGCATACATTTAGATACAACTCTGTAAGACATTCATGATTTCTAAATAAGTTTTATCTTACGTTAACTAGGTTCGATTGTAATTATGAATTTATTTTTCATATAAAACTAAATTGTTTTCTAAATTATTACCTTTGTAATTAATTTCTTGATCTGAATTATGATCCGTTTCTTTAGGCAATTTAAATTTATACGTTGTTACCTATTGCAATATATTATCGGCTAGATTTTGTCCACGAATTCACTTATGTAGATTTTAATATATAGGTATATATTATTATATACTAGCGGGCAGTTGTCCCGCCCTGATTATGCAAAAATCCTTGACAAATTATATACTAAAACGTTCCTCATGAATCACCCTATCCACTGGTGAAAACCGCATGAAAATCCTTCGGTAGTTTTTGAGTTTATCGCGAACAGACAGACAGACAGACGCGGTAGGGGACTTTGTTTTATACTATTATTATATTATATATATTCGATAGATTTATTCATTAGATAGATATATTCATTATCCTCGGCTCAGTCGTGAATGCAGGAAAATGTAACAAACTTGTATTCGATTTTATAGGTTAACAGGATTTCCCAAAAATGTATTAAAAACATTATAAGATATGTATGTAGGAACCGTTAAATTGAATGTGTAAAACACTGAAATATCTCTTCATTTCGATTTAGCTATTTTAATCTAATCATTGGAATTTAATCAATATTTTCACGAATTTTTTACTGCCATATAAAGGTTTATACAGAATCGTTTTCATACAGACAAAACTGTAATGATGTAATTCAATAGATGTGACTTAAAGTCGATATAAAGTTTATAGGAACTAACTAATAATTTCAACATTTGAATTACAAAAAATTGAAGACATCTTTAAACTAATACTATTTTTTAAGTCATAGCAGCCAAACGAACATGTGGGTCACCTGATGTTAAGTGATCACCACCGTCCATAGACACTAGCAACACCAGGAGAGTAGCAAGTACGTTGCCAGCCTGTCTTTGGGGGAAAGCTAGGAAGGGGGAAAATGAGAGGAGCGGGGAGGGGAGGTGAGCCTCCGGCGCTCTCACTGACCGAACGAAACGTAACAATGCAAGCACTGTTACTTCACGTCGGTTTTCTATGAGAGGGTGGTACTACCCTGGACGAGCCGACCCATTCATCCTGAAACCAGTAATAGCTTCAGCGTGGTTCTACCGCCTACCTAATTCAATAAATGTGACTTAAAATCGATAAAAAGTTTATAGGAACTAAATAATAAGTATAAAATTAAAATTACAAAATTTGAAGACTTCTTATAAGTAATCCAAATAGGAACAGTTTCTATGGAACGAAACAAAAACATAATAGCAAAGTCGCGACCACGAGCTAGTAACAAAAAAAGAATATTGTCAAGCACAATACAATTTTAACCAAATACATACACGAAATAAATAATACAACTCCATAAGAGTGGTAAAACGCGTATGTATTTTTGTAGTCGAGTCTGGTAGTGATGAATCGGACTTTGCACTCTGCACACGAGTATAGAACTCAAAGCGACCATTGTCAAATGCGACTGTATATGATTGACGTGCATGATACTGGGGCAGCTCTATTTTAAATAATTCAGAAAGAGCGCTAAGATTTTACTATGTAATATGTGGTATTGCACTCAGTATTGCTTTAATTTATCATTTTTATATTATTGTTAATGTTAATGCTATTGTATTAAACAACGGTTTAGCATCTTTTTCTCAATTGTTAGTTAAAGTGAAGCAAAGAGGAACGCGGTCAATACTTGAGTCTCAACCGCGTGACGTTGGCTTTCTGTTGTATCTTTTAGTTAAAATATTTCCTTGTAATAAAAAACTCTTAAACTTAAGAGAACCTAAGTTAAAGTTTGTTCTAAGAGTTTCAAAAGTATAAACACAATCGTAATAAGCCTAGTTGCAATGCCCGGTGACCAAAGCTATAAGGGGAAACCGGGATTTATTAACTTTCGATAATAAAACGGACAATAAATACTTTTGTTTTTTTCATACCGTTTCAACGTTCACTTTCAAATGAAACTGAAATAACGCGACGCTCATTGACACTGTGCTTTAACATAGAAGCGTAGAGGATTGCGTATAATTCTTTTTCATAGTCCCTTGCTGGGTCAATAGCGTAATCAGTTCGAAAAAAAAAGCGTATAATTTTTATATTTTTCTACATAATTAGATTAAATATTAAGCACCTATTTTTTTTATTGATTTAGGGCGAGTATCGAATGCCGGCTATCTATAAATAAATCTATAAATATTGCTATTGTCTAAGCTTTCAGCCTGTACAGATTAATCAATATTATAGTGTTAACACTACATTGCAGACAAAGTTTTCTATTATTGTTTGAAGCGCTAGTCTCCAAGCCGGTAGTGATTGATAACGCGCCGGCTTCTAATTGTTTCCCTACGATATCTCTTTTACTGAATGACATTATTACTGCGTTTTGCCTTTTTGAATCGCAGACTAATGCCACAACTCAATCGTTTAATGTAATCTTTAACTGGTAATTTAAATAATATACATGACACATACGCCAAAGATATGAATTCTTAATTCAAGGTGTATCTTAAGGATTCTCTGCTGATTTCTTTCTCTGAATCGTGTTTTTAGAACATTGATATTATCACAAGACACTCGTAATATTATTACCCACTTGACAATGGCAGTAATAATTTAGCAGATCGGTTGTCAAATAAAGGAAGATTTTCCTGCTACCAATATTGATTTTGTAAATAATGTGTAGAAAAGCCGATTGTAGATTAAAAAATTGCCAAATTAAATCCAAAACGGTGTTAATAAATTACATCCGAAACAGTTGAACAAAATATATACTCCAGAAGATTCGACATAAGAATCATCAATAAAGGGTTAATGAATTTACAATAATTTGAACTGAAAAGATTTTACGTTGGAATTAACAAGTGAAGGGTTGATTTATAGCGATAATCCGGGTATTAAGCGAAGAGACAGGCTTGTTCCCTTTTCATTCAATTTGTAGACTTCGATAGCATTTTCCATAATTATATTTCAAGCTGTTTTTCGTAATGACGAATTCAAATATATTGACGTAATATTTATAAAAGGATATTCGAATGATCGGTATCTCTAGAGTTTTGTTATGTTCTTTAAATTGTATGTTGCTTTTCATTTCCTAATTCAATTTACTGTTACTTTATCGACAAAATAATAAAAACGCATGTATGAAAAGATTCTTTATACTTTCCTCATACTAATATGCACAACCAATTTTCTTAACTTATAATCCGCAATTGTATTATTTACATATCTGTGTATCAGTGCCTACATATTATTCATAAAATTTATTTATCAAATATTCGAATGATCGGTATCTCTAGAGTTTTATTATCTTCTTTAAAGTGCCTACTAATTTTTAATTGTATGTTGCTTTTTATTTCCTAATTCAATTTACATTTATCTTATTGGAAAAATAATAAAAACATATATATTAGAAGATTCTTTATACTTTTCTCATACAAATATGCACAACTAATTTTCTTAGCTTATAATTCGTAATTGTATTATTTACATATCTGTGTATCTGTGCCTACATATTATTCATAAAATGTATTTATCAGCTAATAATTTTTTTGTCATAGTAGGCAAACGAACAAGCGGGTCACCTGATGTTAAGTAATCACCGCGGTCCATAGATACTAGCAACACCAGGGGAGACGCAAGTGCATTGCCAGCATGTGTTAGTCGGATGGGGGAAGGAGAGAGGAGGGGAGGTGGGCCTCCGGCACTCTCACTGACTGAACGAAACGCAACAATGCAAGCACTGTTAGTTCTCGTCAGTTTTCTGTGAGAAGGTGGTACTACCCCGGACGAGCCGACCCATTCATGCTGAAACCAGTAATAGCCTCAGCGAGGCTCTACCACCTACCATAATTATATTAGTAGTAGTAGTTAATTATATTAGTCCTACACTTAGAAACATAAATATCAAGGTAAAAGATGATTTTTATTTTCAGTATTTCAAATGATTTCAACCCACATTGAAAGAGAACAGACTAAAATGATGATGATATGATATATATATATATATGATTAATAACGAGAATAGGAGATGATGTCAGAATAAAATGTATACTTTAGCGTACAAAATTATATATGTCTGAGTTTAAATCGTTAATTGGCAAGAAACCGCATTTCAACGTAAGAAATGACGAGCTCTAGTCTAGAAACAATGATTCAACGACGAACATGGAAAGCAAATAAGCTTGTTGAGATCTTCAATCTAGAGCTCAGTACTGTCCAACAATTATTCACAAAATGACTAACTTTGCTTTGGCTTTAAAATAAATTTATAAAACACTAGCTTCTGCCCGCGACTTCTTCCGCGTGGAATAGATACTTTGGGCTAACCCTAATTTTAACTCGCGACTTCGATGTTTCTAAATAATACGTACGTTAACCCCGATTTTGAAACATTCGTCATTGGTGCGCTTATTAATTTTTTTTCAACTGACTACACTATTGAGCAAGCAAGGTCTTAACAGCTTCACCGGACTACTAAGGCGAGCGCTTAAGGCACTCGCCGATTTTATTTTGACAACTAGCTCAAGGGTGCGCGGCACACCTGGGTTTTGGCTGTTGCCTGCATATGCCTATTATATTATATGCCTATTAATCTTAGCACAATGATATATAGCCTTTCTCGGTAAATGAGATATCTAACACTGAAAGAACTTTTCAAATCGGACCAGTAATTCCTGAGATTAGCAAGTTCAACCAAACAAACAAGCAAACCCGCCAGCTTTATAGTATTAAGTAAAAATGTGACTAAATGTACATAAGTGAGATTATAACGAGAACGATTCTACTTTATATTCGAATGAATTTCATAAATAAATAATTGTTACGTATTTCACCAAACGCGACGTTTTCCAAAGTACATTAGCTTTAACAATGCCTCGAACCGTATCGACCTAGCCACCCTATTCCAAAGTCAATCAGACCGCACGACGGGCACTAACGAAGGGACGAGACAAGTTCATGTACTGAACAGATTTATTTTCCGAACATCTAACTTTTAGATGGAGCTTTGATTACAACATACGATACTAATACCCGAATAAAATGATCCGCACATGAAACTGTTTTTAATTCGTATGTAATTAATACTGTAATATTTTATACTGTATTTAATTTGGGAATTTCTGTATGCGGACTCGATAGTTCTATAACAGTTATGTATTATAATGCAACATTATTATTAAATCGCGTACATATTTTATATGTTGTTACTATCAAAACAACTCACTTCTGGTGTTAACTATCTTCAATGTTAACAATTTTTCTTCTTCTATTTCTAAGACCTTTTATTCTAAATTATATTAAACTCCTATCATCTTAAAAATATATTTTGTTATCCTCTAAGGATTTTCATTTTATTCAAGCCTTCATGAACTGCCGTAAATTTCCACATAAATTATATATTATATTAGGCTATCAGAATTCTTAATGAAGTTCCCCGTGAACTGAGTCAAATAATGACCTTAATCCTTGTCCAAATAACTTTATTAATCTGGGAAAAATAAGTATCACAGCAACACTGACGGCTTATAAAGCAATTTTTTTTAATTGGAATGCTAATAACTTCGATCGACACTGTTTCGAATTTTACAATAAGCTTGAAAAACAATGCCGTGATGTTACCTTTGTCTAATGCTATGTCTAACTACCACCCACATACAAATTGAAAATCTGTCGTTATAACTTTTTCGGTAGTCATTTATTTAATTGAAGAAGGTGTTACTTTGCGGAAACCCATCATTAAATATTATAGCAGGTATTATTTTGCACTTCCGATCACTTCAACAAAAAAAGTGCTTGAAAAAGTTAAGTACCTAAAATAAGAAAACTGTACAAAACATTTGCTACAGAGGTATTCATCTACATCTTCCTACTATATAAATAGTCTCCCTGGTAAATCCGAGAGGCGAACGTAGGGGTTAAATTCTAAATCCCCATCACGAGCGTAGCTTTACTTGATCTAATTTAATTACGCCTCTGATGACCTCATCATCGCCCTTTCTCTTTCCTACTGACCTTTGCGTAATTTGGAACCGAAAACGCTCCTATCACGTGAGCTGAGTTACATTGAAAAATGGATAGGACACGTGAGTGTCGAGTGATATGGGTTCTGTTGATTTTTATTTTTAATTACCGTCACCTTTCCTGATTTGTGACTGGTATTTCTTTTATTCTAAATAAAGTATATGCCTAAATTTTCCAATGTACTTGAAATCTACTTATTTAATTATTGTAAAGTGTGTACATATAATTATTTTCTTGTATATGAAAATATTAACTCTCCAATGTAAATGCTGGTGCGTTATACAATCAGAATTATATGACTCATTAACGTTTACAGGTACGTTTATAGCTATACTTAGTTTAGCTTAGTTAGTTTCTTGGTGTTCTTTATAGGCAACAGTCCTTTTTTTTATTAACGTGGGAAATCCCTTATGGATACACCACTCTCTCGGGGGAGAGAGTGGGTTATGTCCGACTGGCACGGACTAAAACCCCACGGTGTACCGTCCAACCATATTGTTGGGGCGGCAAGGGATCGAACTATGATAGGCAACAGTCCAAGCCGAGGTGCGTCGTGCACCTTTGAGATGGTTGTCAAATAAAATCGGCTGAATGCCTTAAGCACTCGCCGTAGTAGTCCGGTGAAACTGTAAAGGTCTGTAAGCCCCATAACGTAATCAGTTAAACAAAAATTACCCTCGACACACAAAACAAATCTGATGTTCAGCTTACTTATGTATTTTAGGGTCGTCAACATGATGATACACGCGTAAAGATTACAAGTAGTACTTTTGTAATTGAATATAGATACGGTCAGATTTAGAGACAACCACAGGCATGCTCCAACTAACAATAAAATTTTAATAAAACTAAATACTGAAGTATTCTACATATATAAAGATTTTACATAATAGTACGAATACTAGGAAATTGTAACAGAAAGAGAAATAAAATTCTGAAACTAATTGTTAATCTAAAACCATATTTAAAAATTATACTTAGTGTAACAAATAGGCCAAACGCTATGAAGTTTGTACAACGTGAAATAGTTTTAATTTGCAGAGAAAATCCTAATACACTCTGTCTAGACATGATCCTATTAAAAAGTAAAGCAAAACAACTACGTCATAAGCGGTGCAGAATCGATTGGTGTGTTGTTTATTTTTAACTTCTCCGTATGACAGGAAGCATGTCATCAAACGTGAAACTCTCCCACAATAAGTTGACACGCGGAAATTGAATGTCACGTTGCACTCGACTGAATGTGGGCGCAACGGTGCGCATGACGGCGTTTCTCGCAAACTTTTCACTGAATCCGCACAGACTACGCATTTTTAACGATCACCTGAAAGGTTTCAGTTTGACGACTCTCGAATGAACGTCGTAATTGGGCTGATGGAATATAAATGTTGAGTGTAAGCAAATATTTGAGATTGAAGATTGCTTTTCTGTTTTATGCATGCTCATTTTTTTGTGAGAGACGTCGGTGGCTTTAAAAAATGCATATTTTGGAATAAATATCGTCAGACCCCTTTGCATTTGTACGCAAATTATATTATATTAGTAAACAAATGACTTTATTTAAATACAACGCATAAATTATTTGTATCATATGGATATACACGTGAAATTAAACACGTGAATTTATGACATTAAACCGGTTAATTTGATTATATTATCTAAGTATATTTTTGTCAATATAAATAAAACAAATATGTTTTACATCCATTTACTTATATTTGCCCGGTATCTTGTGTAGAAAATTTTTAACATTTCTTATTATGTACGCTTGCTAACCTAAATCTTATAATTTAACAACTACTATGTAAATTGATTTTGACATGATCTCAAATAATAACTGTATTTCTGTTTCTTCTTTTTTCATTTTTTGAAACCAAATTTTATAAAGTTGATAGAACGATTCCTTAGCTGTCTTCAAAGTAACCAATCTTTAATCCATTCACGATTTAGTCAAATAGAGGTAAGCATATAAATAAAAAACTCATAATAGCCAAGCGGAAAAGTAACATTAGATTAGTATACATATTTGCATGGTGGTAGGGCTTTTTCTAAGCTTACCTTGCTAACTACCACCGTCTAATTGAAAATCTATTGCCAAAGACCTATTGGTTTGTTCAGATAGCTTTTTTTTATGTCATAAATGGCAAATGAACTGGTGGTTCATCCGCTGTTAAGTGATCACCACTGTTCATGGACACGAACAACACCAGAGGAGTCGCAAGTACGTTGCCACCCTTTGGTGGGAAGGGATTAGGGGAGGCAGAGGGAGGGGAGGTGGGCCTCCGGCGCTCTCACTGACCGAACGAAACGCAACAATGCAAGCAGTGTTACTTCACGTCGGTTTCCTATGAAAGGGTGGTATTACCCCGGACAATTTTTCCTGCTGAAACCAGTAATAGTTTCAGCGTGGCTCTACCACCATACTACTAAAGTTGCATTACTACTGAAAGTGCTTTCAGTAAAGTCAATTCGAAACTATACACCTCGCAAGAATTCAAGTTACTAAGAAATAAAAAATAATATTTTACTCTACCTTAAAAGCCCTATAATTGTTTATTACAGCAATTAATACTAAAAGTTACTGAAGACTTTTCTTTTATTTTGTTTGAGAATAATGTACAGAGCATAAGTATAATATTATAGTGAAACTGTTCCCCAGGAAAATTAATTGCCACTCGGGGAGATATCCATGAAAAACTAAGATGTTGAAAGTTTTAAATTGTTAATTCAACGCGTTTTTTTTAATTGCATGGAAATTGCGAATTAGTGTATTATATATTTGGTCTTAATTTCTTTTTATAGAAAAGTTGTTTTGATGGGTGATGATATTTAGATCGTAGACCTAAGTCTACGAGGTCAAAAATCACCAATGACAAACCTAACCTAACTTTTAATAATTTGGATAGAAACTATGTTTATGCATTTTCTAGCTTGATTAACAGAACAGAAACTAAGCAAATATAAGTGAATATATCATCATAGCTAACAATGCCATTAAGGTTTACCCGGACGTATTCATCGAACAACTCGGGTTTCTTAAGAAGACTTATATTACGAAGTTTAATAACTACAGAGTAGAAGCTGAGTGAAATTAACCGAACTCCGCTCGTCTCCTCGGAGATATGAGCGGTTTAATTTAACCGTAACTACTTCTAGATTGAAACGTGTTTCGTCGTATAAACATTTTGTTTACATACATTTGTCAGTTTTAAATGAAGACAGAGTTAAATTGTGAAAATGAGGATGATATCTTTAGGAATTACCTTTTTATAAACTAATAACTTAATGCCTCGACAAATTGACGTATTTTAGAAGAACCATTGTTTAACAGAATGTATTTTTATTTATACTTCGGACAACTTTTACCGCTTGACCTTGATATCAACTGATGGCTCGTATATCATGACGGTGTCCTAAATCTAGAGAAGGCTGACCATTAAAAGCCAAGGATGGTAGCTAACCAAGCTATTAATAAATAATGCCATTTTAGTATGGTGTATTACAAGCAGTCGAGTCTAGTTCGATTGATATAGTGTCCGAAAATGCTACCACGAAAGCCAAAATAACAATTAAAGCTGATAAGTGCAAAGGTTTGAAAATTATTGGTTTTTGCTTGTCGATGTCCATATCTGCTTAATTTTGCACCCGTCGATTGGATCCACGTCTATATGTACCTACTCAATTCATTGGAAAGAAGCATTACCATCTTCTATAGTCTTCACTTGTTCTGCTCAAATCAATGAAACTCGTTATCCATATCTCGTTTTCCAAAGTTATAACAGCAAAGAGGTTTTCAAAAGAGTAATTTATTTTTACTGAGCGACCGAATACTACCATCCTTGACGCCGACTTCGGTATCTAACAGGTGTGACTGGCACCACGTTACGTATATTAAAAGAAAAAGGTTTTTTTTTTATATATAGCTGTTTATCACAATACATGTTTTTGACTTATCAGAATTATTATTCGGGACACGTATGTTGCCACAAAATGTGTCAGCTCATATTATATAGAATGTAAGTTTATGTTTTACGGACCGATGCCTGAAAATGATACCACTAAAATATCTCGTCAAAGAATTTCTGTGATACATTATTACTATCCTATCTTACGAGATGCGCGAATTTTCTTCCTCTCGAGTAACTATTTCACGCGAACGAAGTCGCGGGCAGAGGCTTGTATAACATGAAATTGGGCCAAGTGATGCGTGTATCTACGAATAAAAATTCAAGCCATATGCCTCCGGCGCTCTCACTGACCAAACGAAACGCAACAATGCAAGCACTGTTACTTCACGTCAGTTTTCTATGAGAGGGTGGTACTACACCGGACGAGCCGACCCATTCATGCTGAAACCAGTAATAGTTTCAGCGTGGCTCTACCACCATAAATTGTTTATATTTATCAATTTTTTATACATTATCGTTGTCATAACATATGATAGTTTGTAATAACAGTATTGTCTATTCCTCAGGTTTGATTCCCACGCGTCTTTAACAACACAAGTTACAAAGTGTATTCCGAAACACTGGAAACGTTTTACCAAGACATGCTTTACAATTCTGTTTCCCTTATATAGCTAGCAATTCTCGTGTATAATTTTGAAGTTTAACTTCTTATCAACACAAACTTAAACAAAGTCTGTATAAAGCACGGTTATTGGGTTGGAAGTCAACCAGCTATGTGGGACCTTATTGGCATCGGTATTCACAATTCGTCCCATTTCGGTAACGTTCGGGTGTCGTCGGACGATGGACTCGTCCTAGGTGCTCAATACTATGTTTCGTGCAACACTGTCTAACTGTACTATATGTTCTATCTTAGCTTTCTTACTTTTCCTATACCTTAGTAATGTTTCAGCTCCTAAGGGTCATAGAATGTTATCAAATAGCATATGTACTTACCCAACAAACAGGCTTTAAAATGTATAAAACAACTAATCTACTTTCTGAAATAAGCACGAGTTAACAAACTAAAACAATATTTTGAACATAACATTAATATAGAGTTTTTGGCGGGTACTTAGTCTATCATGTAGTGGTTTTTATATTTTATTCATAATCTACGTGCATATTTTACGTGATATAGTTCGGTTGTTATGCACAAGTGGATGTCAAATAATATCACGAAGCATGACTTCTGAGATGCCACAAAAACTCCCTTGAAAGTTTACGGGGCGTACACGATTAAGAGGGCGGCCATCTTGTTAGAACATTGTAATTATTCAAGATAATACCTACTCGAAAATGGTAGTAATAATCTGGAAGATAGCTTATAAAAAAATACATGGTTGTCATTATTAATTCTGAGATTGTTTTTTAAGCATGTTTCCTATTCTCCTGTAATTTTACAATCATGCAAATTACTTACATAATATATTTTGTCCCGTCCTTTGTCAAGTTTGCTTCCGGTTACACATGTCATTTCGTTTCCGCGTCAAGGGAAAAAGTGATCCAGGTGTGATACCTACTGATTTTGACGTTTTATACGAGTTTATAAACGATTCGGACGTGCACCCGGATTGCTTTGTTTTGTTCGTCCTACATATTTGATTTAT
>MU160581.1:25021-36181 GCA_015888305.1 Antheraea pernyi | reverse complement strand
TGTCACAAACAGAGGAGGTCTCATTGTACCTATTAATAGCCCGGTACACAAACATTTTACTAATACCAAGCGTATGGAGAGTTTTAAATATTGCATTTGGCTCCATACCTACTTTGTGTAATGCAATCACAGCGATTCGGTTCTCTTTATCACCCCACTCCATTTTAATATCGCAAAATATTGTACAATGTATTGGCGCCAAAATGAGAAAAATCAATGAATAATCATATAAAATGACAGATTCCAAATTCAAATGTAACATTTTGTTTATTTTTAATTGTAACAGTATTTATGGCCAGACTAAGTATAATATACTAGACTAAGTATAAAATAATATATTAAAATATATATTTGCACGGAACTCTATTTTTTTCTAAACAAGGTAACCCTAGTTATTCGTTGTAACGTTAGCTATCTGCCAGTGAAAGTCCTGTCAAAATTAGTCCAACCACTTTAAAGATTAGTTACAAACATGCCTACAAAAAAGTATCGTATATACTTTCATATTTAGTAAAAAGCTATTATTTTCACATTACAAATAGACACTCAATTTAATTTATTTGTATAGATTATCTTTCACCTTACTTAATTAATAACTGCATGGATGCCACAGTGATTAAAGCGGACATATCCTTGCAGCCACAAAGATTTGATTTATGGTAGGCATTTTAGGTTTGAATTCTACACAGGACAATTATTAATCCATAAATATTGTTCTAAGTTTGAGTGTATTTTATTTCCGTCAATTATAATTCGTAGTCATCCACGACAACGAACTTGGTTCCTATTGTGCCATGTATCATAAAAAATACTGATTTATGTTACTTAAAAAATGAATCAGTAATATCGTATGATAAACAAAATACTCAATATGACACGTGTGACATCCCCAAGGCTCCATTCTCTGCTCCACGTATGAACTCATATATTATAACAGAAAGGCAACGCGCCATGACGTGGATGTGACAGGGCGGGATGATCAAAATGTGTTTTTATGAGACTGGAGCTCAATCTTTGCCCTTGTATCACCTTTAATCAACTTTTTCGACGTTTCTCGACAACGAGTATTGATTTCGTATTAAAATATGGCTTATTAGAACTTTTCACTATTCAATAAATTACGCTATATTTATTTATAAAATGTTAGTGAACTTTCAACATAATTCTTGTATGGTAAAAACAGATATTTCTGTTTGTCGATAACTGTAATTATAATTAATTCTACATTGTAAGTTAATTGTCGTACTCAGTTACATAGAAAATATGTAAATATCGTCTATATTTTATTTTTATGTATATGTTGAAACAATCCAACGAATACTAATGGAACGAGCGGGAACAGTCGGCGCCAGATGAGCTCAGGTGTGTTCGAGAATTAGGCGAATGAAACATTTCGAAGTAAAATTATTATGTCCCTTGATTTACTGCTACAATTGTTTGTTAAAAGCATTGAAATGTTTACTTCGGTCGTCCCGTATATGAGACAAAATAAGTTAATTTTCAATATATTAACACTAAAACGTATTATTTACATTGTACACTATATTGGGAATATTATTAAATTTGTACAATTTTTACTAATTTTTCGTTTAGTTAACATCAAATGAAATTGTTATTATTTCAATAAGAAGCTTTAAAATTACGGAAGGGCAGGCTAATTGTACACAAATTCAATCCAGGTTTGCCTTATGTCTAATGCTGAAAGTGGATACAATCTCTGACACTAATTACTACCGAAGCTATATAAAATAACAATAAGTCACTGTAAACTAAGACGTAAACTAATATACTAAAGCTATATTTTTAAAAAACGTCCACTAGATTAGTTATTAAGTGTTATATTAATCACGTATAGAGTCGATGCGGATGCCAATAAACACTTCGTAGGTACTGTCACTATTTATTTGGACAGAGCTTCGCCTTACAATACTTTGTACATAAAAAGGCTTAGATATCACCGACATGTTGCATTTTACAGGCCGATCTATGTAAGTGAAAGCAATTACTATTTACACATAATTTCGCAATATAATTTAAGTTAATAAAAAATAATAAAAAAATTAATGTTATTTAAGCTATACAACAATTTTATGTAATTATTCTTTTTTATGTATCTCTAATGTGTTTATTTATGTGTTTCGACATGTAGATCAGCGACATCTTGCCTTTTATAGACCGAACTATGGAAGTCAAAGCAATTACTATTTATTCATAATTCTGCAAAATAATTTAAGTAACACAAAAATAATAATAACAGTCATAAACTAATGTTATAAAAATAATAAATCAATACTGTATAATAATATCAATTCTTATTTGTGTCTTATTGAAATCTATATAAATGTGTCTTTCATATGGTGGCGCTAGTGTCAATGTGTCACTCTAATATGGTGGCGCTAGTGTCAATGTGTCACTCTAATATGGTGGCGCTAGTATCAATGTGCATCTCTAATATGGTGGCGCTAGTATCAATGTGCATCTCTAATATAGTGGCGCTATTGTCAATGTATATCTCTATTATGATGGTAGCGCTAGTGGCAATGAGTCTCTCTAATATGGTGGCGCTAGTATCAATGTGCATCTGTAATATAGTGGCGCTATTGTCAATGTATATCTCTATTATGATGGCGGCGCTAATGTCAATGTTCCGATCGTATTGTAGTCTTGTTCCTTTATGACGTGACGTAGCGGCACCGGAGATGGGTGGTAACACAAGTTCAAAATAGGAATATAGAGATTCATAATCATATTATGCAATAATTTCTCCTCATTTTAAAATGTTTTTCTCACGATACTCAGATGTGAACTATCCATAACCTCGAGTCTTTGGTAAGCAAACTGGTTTATTTTAAGCATGAAAAGTTTTATTCCTCAAGGTTATTTTTTGATATAATTAAAAATTATGTGTTATATTAATAACGAATTATAATCACTGCTTAATTTTCATATGTGAATTACAAAAAGGTTGTTCGAGGATTAGAAGATTAGAAGCAAATGAAAACCCAAGTGAAAGCAAAACCCCAATAATGTAATAATCTTAAAATACATATAGCACGTTTTCATTCATCTCCTGATCTCGTGTAAAATAGCTGTGATAAATCAGTGCTATATAACTACATTGAAAGAGGTATTATTTTCAACTTTAGATTACTTTTATGCATTTTATTTAATTGTTTACGTTTGTTTACTGCTGCAGACTTCTGCGACGACAGTTACTAATTTTCGATACATTATGTTCTTGAAGTTCTCATCACTATCCACAATGTTAGTATACTATACCTATCATGAGGTGCATTGTTATGTCAACTGTAAATATAAAAAATTAACATAAAAAGTGTATTTTAAAAACAAACCGAATTCTTCAAACGTCGGCATCAAACAGAATTTTTATACATTAAGAATGTAGATAAAAATGTTACCTTTATATGTTATAGGTAAATGCTAAAACCACCCTTAAGGGTTATACCTATAGGGTACAAGGTATACCTATAACTCCCATAGGTTACCTAAATAAAACAATCATAAAAATTGTTCGCGTCATGTCTGAGAAATTCGCAAAGATACAAAAATATCTACTAGTAAAAATAGAACCAATTTTTAGCAGATAATAGATACAGAATTATATCCATATTCTATATATTTGTAGCGTAGGCATAGCAAAAAGTCATGTTTTATTTATAGAATTTCTTTGTTAATTCGCGTGGAATAAAGGTTAAAGGTTAGTATCATATATTATTCTTTTTACTAGTGTTCGAAATTCGACCATAAAAATAAGTACAAAGAGTTTTCTTCACGTGTCAATATTAAGTTAGTATTATCTGAATCTTCTTTTGCTGTTTTTTTGTGTATAGTAAAAGCTATATCTATTATTGTATAAATATTGTACACTATAGACGTAAAGAGTGTGAATTATGACAAATAGGGACTTATAAATAAATTCTTCGACTCGTAAATCGTATGTAAAAATGTAACTATTTATTAAAATCTGTTCATAAACTGAGGAAAAATGGGCATTAAATTGCTTTATCTTCGTCTATTTACCATAATAAATATTATAGCATGCTCGTTAATAAACATAATATTCGAATATTATTTAAAAACAGATATTAATTGGTATACTACGGATATACAAATTTTCAAACTATAAAGTTGAAACAGTTGAGTAATCATTTATTGAACAGCATAGACACTACTAACGAATTCATGAAGCTTCAATTTGAAAGTTTTCAACAATAAAACATTGTTGTCAAACTATCCATAGAATTCAAATTGTGTGCTATTATTATAGACTAGCTGACCCGTACAACTTTGTCTGCAGCAAATCTGTTATTACCGGTTCCAATTATATTTTGAAACGGGATTTTTTAAAAATAATTAAATTCGATTGCATCGACACCTAGCGTTTCCACTTGTGAATCCAAACTATCCAGAAACACACTCAAACATATACCCACTTGGTATATAAGAAATCTTTTTTAAATTAAGCCTAGAACCCGTTTGCAGCATTACCTACCGGTTCCAACTAAAATAAAAATTAACATATATTGCCGATAGATGTATTCCTAGTACCACTTAGGTTGCTCCTGTGCCACTCACTTTTACGCTCGTTAAGTATTCGTGTAGAATGTTTGAAGAGTTTGTTTGCTTCAACACGCTAATTTCAGGAATTACTGATCCTATTTAAAGAATTCTTTAAGTGCTAGATAGCTTATTTGTCTAGAAAGGCCATATACGATATATAATCACACTAAAACTAATGGGGATGGAGCACTAATGAATAATGTTCCAAAATCGAGTTTTATTTTTCGGGTCCGAGGGCCAAAAGTAACCTTTACACGCGGACGAAGTCGAAGGCAGAAGCTAGTATGTTATATCTATGTATAAACTACTACCTTATGATATTTCGTGAAAATTTGTCTAGTAGTTATTGCGTAAATATATTCTCTTTATGTTTTCTTAAAAATAAAATGTGATATAGTCGTATATGTAAAACATGGTCTGAATGTTATACTGGTGTATAAATACGACTGCCATACCAATTTTCGTCAAAATCCGTCCATTAGGTTTTACATGAATCCTGTACAATCGACAGACAGACATACAGACGAAAATTTTAAAAACTATAGAAATATGTTCTGTCTTCGATTCTAAACCCTTCCAGAGTATATTTTCTTTAAAATATTTAATGTACAGATTTCGTCCCGTTAGCCTTTTATTACATGGATATATAACGATTAGTTCTTCAACTCCAAATTTAATTCGATCTGGATTTTTTTGTAATTTGCATCACTCTCTGTGTGTGTAATCTCCGTATATTTATATTTCTTACATTTTTTTTTCAATGCAAATAAAGTAAAATATGGAATCAGAACAAAATGTTTCAGTCATATTTTAGAAAAAAAAGTATTTGTTTATTACAAATTTTGATATAAATATTGAATAATAAATTATATAAAAACACTGCTAAATAAAAGCATTCAATCTTATCATCATATTGTATCATGACAATTATTGGCTCATGGTAAAATATGACAGAGGATATACAGAGGATAATAATGCCTACGCGCGTTTCTCTTTTCATATTCCACCACGAACTCATATGACGCCTTTTTTAAACCAAGGACAACTCCTAATAATGGAAAATAGGAGGCAGTTACACCTAGCCACAGTATTATTCGGTGTGATAAAAACCGGGAAGCCTGAATATCTGTATGAGAAACTAGTTTGGGCAAGAGATCTGAATAGTTACAGAACTAGAGGTTCTAAGTATATATTATGTACTCATCGCCATGTTACCACCTCATTTCGGGACAGTTTTAAGTTCGCTGCTACCAAATGCTGGAATGACCTGACCAAATGCGAAATCTCAATGCATTACTTACATTTAAAATTAATTATAAAAAGTTTTTATTATTATCGCAATGCTTGTAAACTAAAGGTTTTGCTTCCAATTGGAGTTGCATATATATTTTAGTCACGCCTGCAATTGCTTTTCTTGTATGTTGTTTTATGTACCCTACGTTTTTTATTTTATTAATTTCCCCTATTTATATTATGTACCGTATTATTTTTTGTACATTACTTACTTCTCTATATATATTATATTTTATAATTTTAATTCATATTTTCATTTTTTACGCACCGTGACTTGCATTGGGTTCCAGCTGAAAATCAGCGCTAAGTGTTTCTCACAATACTAGTATATGCTGAGCTGGATATCATTTAATTATGCATTTTTATATATTGTATTTTATGTTATGCATTCTGAATTAAATATTTCTTTCTTACAAAATACATGAATCTCTATACTATTTTATTCAAGTCGTGGTGTTGCGTCGATATCCGCAGGTTTAAACCCCACCACCGTGTACCACCGAATTTGTCGGAACTCGCGTATATTTACTACCTTAAATTGGTTACACTATTGGTTGACGGTGAAATAAAACATCAAGAGTAAACTGAACCTGAGAAATATTATTGTAGTATTATGCATGTGGGAAAATATAGAACTGCAGTTTTCTTTGGAGTTTGAAATCGCCAGTACGTCGTGGACTGGCGTGCTGATTATTCCCATACATTCCTTTGGGAAGACGCCTACGTCCTGTAATGGGTCTCTTACCGGCCGATGTGAGATGTGAGAATGAGCTCGAAGAAACAGCATAAATATGAACAGTTTATGGACAAAGAGAGAGACGGTCGCTAGTAGGGAGAGAGACAGAAGCATAACGCTTTTTTCTTACGTGACGATTTCTTCGAGTCCACTCTTACCACAAGCCGCGTTAAGGAATTTCGTTTCAACAGTATCATAAAATCTTTCCATTCGTCTTTCCACGTACACTGAAATTTTAATAGTATAAATTTTGTTTCAGAAAAAACGTGAGCGACACGATTATATTTCAATTTCTCGCACGAATAATATATTGAAGGTGGTGATTATATTATTTGAAATGTCAATAAATATGAGCAATATGCTTACACTATCTTAGCTAAGCTCAACAACCCATATAATGCGTTCCGTGCCACTGCACAATACGAAAGGTCGCTAGAGTGTCGGCGTGTCATGTGACCTTTTCCCCGTGAACTAATTTAGATTACAACTTACCCACGTATATCAAATCGTATTATACGATATTTACAATGCTATTTAATACACCTATCCTTCTAATATTCCTATGCTATTTATATTTATTTATAGGAACGACAGGCACGAACTATTTTTTTGAGCTAAACTGGTTGCCAAGGTATAGCTTAATTTGGTAGTTTTAGAGACTCGTAAATGACGTATATAGTAAATTTATAACAAGAATAAGAATCTATTTGAGAAATGAAAAGGAGAACGTAGTCATAAATTTACGCAATAAAAAATATAAATAAAATAAATGATACAATCTTCATGAATTTTACTATCGAAATGTTGTTAACACCCTTTTTCTTTGTGAAATTTAATGTGTTATAAATCATATTTTATTACGAAAGTCGACTATTGCTAACGCAAAAATGCTGCTAAATGGCCTCAAGGGTTTTTATTTCTGTCATAAATCATATTAATTGTTTTCGTACCGGCGCTGCGTTACGAAAGGGTTACGGATTTGGCCTCATTCAGTACCTATCGTTTTATGTCGCCCTTTCGTTTCGTAAACATTCGCGAGTCGATTAGTAAATATTAATTACGTAATGTATTAACCCTTAAATTCATCCGGTGATATTAAATTATTAGTAATCTATATCGGGTAATTTTGTACCGTAAAAATTGTTGTTGGTTAAAATTATATTCCTTGAAATTTTTTATTCATCTCACGACGAATGGTAAGCGTAAGCCGTGAAGACAACATCAAGGGTAATACGCCTCCATTTTCATCCAGTCAGCGCTGTGTCAAATCCCGACAGATTTTATGCGAGGACCTCAGGGAGGAACAAATAAAATTGAAACCCTTTGTAATGCAAGAACATATCTTTTGAATATTGATATTGAGTAAAAAATATTCTTGAAGCGAGAGCTTTACCTTATTTACTATCAATTTAACGAAAATAAAGCTGGTGGTTTTTTGTAATAATGCATGGGTATAATTTAGTTTAGTGTATTTTTAGCACTGTGTCATTTATTTCAAAGGCTAAACATATATGATTCATCTATGCTGAATTTATTATATATACTAATAAATATAATTGAATTCTCTGGTTATAACGTCAAAATATCACCGATTTATAAATGGATATGAAAGTATACACAGTGCGTATAACTACAATAAAAAAATTTCAAAAAAATAAATAAACCGCCTTCGATGTGAAACACAAATAAGGCACAGGCAAAAAGCGAAAAATAACTGAATAATTAAATTAACCAAATTAAATAAAAAATATTGATATTCGCGGTACCGAATAATATATTTGATATAATCAATTAAATCCTTTGAATATAATCAATTGAAATAAAAAAAGAATCATTAAAATTGCTTCATAATTGAAAAATTGAATATCGATTAACATACATAAAAAAAATACACACAACCGAACGTAGTAACCTACTCCTTATTGGACGAAGTCGGTTAAAAAATAGTGTGTGCCGTAAAAACACACGATAGAAGTGAAGTTTTTGTACTACAGAAAAACATTCTAATTAAAAAATTACACTAAAAAGCCAATGTCACGCGGTATTCCCTGCTGGTCACCCATTCACGTACTAACCGCGTCCGACGTTGCTTAACTTCGATGTTCATGCGAGAACTGGTGTTTTCAATACTATACCCGACATAATGTTTACCCCACCAATTTTAATTACACAAAAAGAATGCCAATTAGAATTTCAAAGACAATATTATAATATAATATTGTATCATTAAATTTTCCGTAGGAGCTAGGTAGTAATAACAAAGTTTAACAGAGGTAACATAAAAACGGTAAAAATGGTGCAAGGGTTATTTGTTTTATTTCTGGCAACCAATCTTCTAGATTATTACTACCATTGCCAAGTAGGTATTAATATTACAAGTGTCTTGCGATAACTTCAATGTTCTAACAAGATGGTGGCTTCTCTTATTAGAACTTAGGTAGGTAGGTAGGTGGTAGAGCCACGCTGAAGCTATTACTGGTTTCAACATGAATGGGTCGGCTCGTCCGTAGTAGTACCGCCCTCTCATAGAAAACCGACGTGAAGTAACAGTGCTTGCATTGTTGCCATCAGGTGACCCACAAGTTCGTTTGCCAGCTATGCCATAAAAACTTTCCAGATATATTTTGTGGCATCTCAGAATTCATGCTCCGTGAAATTATTTCTCATCCACTTCACTTTGCACAATAACTGAACTATATTACGCAAATAGCCACCAACATTATAAAATATAGGGTCAAATAACATAAGACTGTGTATAAAACATAAAAGCCATGACAGACTAAGATTCCACCAAAAACTCGGTGTAAGGTTTAAACCTGACTGATTCCTCGATAAGAAAATCGCGGACGTGATCCGTAGCTTAATAAATTTAATTTATAGATATTGTAACTTTTACGAATGGTCTTTTTTTTCTTTTTTTTTTATTGTGGCACGGCAAAATGACTGCTCTATGCCTGATGGTAAGCACAGTACAATCCAAAAACAGTGGCGACCACCGAGAGAGAATCTATCCATTGCCGGTGGCCGCTGTCATGCCGGCCTGGGAAAAACTGGATATGCACAGGCTGATCCCGAAACGCAACCCGCAGAAACGAATCACTATAACGGGCTTTTTCGCCAGATACATAGTGGTTGCAACCCAGTCGGGCTGTAAAACCCTGCCACCCCGCCTTTTTCGCCATATACATGGTGGTTGCGACCCAGTCGGGCTGTAAAACCCTGCCACCTTTATTTTAAATTATGTACTCGTAAATACATTTAAACTTTTATAATTATATCTACAGAAACAAACAACAATAAGTAATAAGGGGTGGCTAATTCTTAAATCTCCACTTAACGCTGTAATTCAAGGATTAACCGGATAAACTTTAAGTCTAGACGTTTTATTTTGTTAACTTACTTTGTTACACTGAAGGTTACTTTCCCCTAAAGTTAATAGCCAAATTCTAAATTTTATAGTTATATCATTATGATTCTTTACTATTGTATATTCTAAATAATGTACAGAAAGGAAAAGGTGTTTTCGAGCGATAGCACAAATCTTCATTAATGCGAACGAAGCCGCGAGCAAAAGTTAGTTTTCAATATTTTCAAATTAAATTAGATATGAAATGTAATTTCATTGTAGTATTACAAAGTGACCTTCATGGTCCTTTTTTTTATCGTGGGGAAATCCCTTATGGATACACCATCTGGTTGGCCCCTTATAAATAAATTTAATAACTGCGCTCCAGATAATGAGATGTGTTTATGGCCTGGATCTCATTGATCAAGTACGGAGAATGCAGACGCCTTAGATACGAACTTTTTAGATGTCATTGTGACAAATATAAGGAAAATAATTAAAATAAAAGAAAAAAGAACAAAATAAAATGTTGTCATTCTTCTTCCATATTTTCACCGCATCAATAATACACCGCATTACTACGCATACACTCCGCAACGTTTTTACACCACGTTAAAAATATATCTTGTAAACGCTGAGTTGAATCACCGTAACATATATTGACGCCGCCCGCTTGAGGAGTTTGGAGAGCAACTCGCAGTTCGCATATTTCGCTTGGGACGCCGCTTCTCCGTACGAGGTGCTGAGTTGTAGGTCAGTCCACGCTGTTATTTGGGGTTCTTGCTATTTTATTTATTTATAGGCAAGGCCACTACCAACCGCTCCCACGCTTCCTATTATTTTTACCGCATATCCTGGTGGGGCCTATTTACACGGTCCCATCAGCCCCTTCACCTCCCAATGTTCCAGAGTTCGCTAAGACATAAATAAGTACTTAATTTTTTTAATCAAAAATGTTAGCAATGTTCTTTTTTTTTCTTCATTTATAATTGGAGTTTGGTCACAAATTGACAATGTCACCCAGTGATTAACAAAAAAAAAAAAAATTGTATGCAAACAGTAAATAATCTACCGGTTTTTCAATCCACACATAACCAGCCTGTAAAGCATTCTTGCTTCGTCAGATGTTGGGAAAGCAAGAATGGCATTACATAAACCCACAGATCTTAATGATTCATTCATTTTATTCTCTAGTGCTACTCTT
>MU160581.1:10196-24027 GCA_015888305.1 Antheraea pernyi | reverse complement strand
CCGCAATACTACGCATATACTCCGCAACGTTTTTACACCACATTAAAAATATATATTGTAAATGCTGAGTTGAATCACCGTAACATTTATTGACGCCGCCCGCTTGAGGAGTTTGGAGAGCAACTCGCAGTTCGTATATTTCGCTTGGGACGCCGCTTCTCCGTACGAGGTGCTGAGTTGCAGGTCAGTCCACGCTGTTATTTGGGGTTCTTGCTATTTTATTTATTTATAGGCAAGGCCACTACCAACCGCTCCCACGCTTCCTATTATTTTACCGCATATCCTGGTGGGGCCTAATTACACGGTCCCACCAGCCCCTTCACCATCCTCTCGAGATCTCTATAGACTTCATCGTGCCGCCCCAGCGGTTGACCCAGCATTAGTATTAGGAGATTAGTATTAGCATTATATTATTATTATTAGATTTGATTATTTAGATATTAGATGATTATTAGTATTAGATTAGTATTAGTATTAGCAGCAGCAGTATTAGGAGACACCGGGGAACACACCGGCCGTCTCCTCCGTCCGCCGGACCTGTGCAATAGGAAAATGGGCCCCCCGACACATCTCCCCTAGGTCCGGCTACGGTGGGACGAGACCTTCATGATCCTGGTAAAATATGATAAAATTCCATTCGAGTTCACTAGTCTTGTAATCGGTCCACTCTGGTAGTTTGCTACAAAGTTTAATCTTCTATTACTATACATATAATAAAAATAAAGTGTCTGTATGTAGTATCAAAATATTTTTTTTTACTGTTTGGTATGAAAGTACAGGCTATTGATAACAAAAATGCAATTTTTAATAGTCCGGTGAAGCTGTGAAGGCCCTGCCAGGTCAATAGCGTAGTCAGTTCGAGGAAAAAAAAAGCAATCTTTAAAATTATTGTCGGTCTGTCTGTCTGTTTGTTCCGGGTAATCTCTGAAAAATCGGTCCGATTTTGAAGAGAATTTCATTGACAGATAGTTGAAATTACAGCGGGTTACTTAGGCTTCTTTAAATTAGATTAACTATTAACCGCGTGCAATGCTATCTCCAAAACGGTTGAATCAATTTTTACGGGACTTTCACCGGCAGATAGCGGACATTATAAAAAGTAATTTAGTATAACTTAATTTAGGCTAGCTGTTAACTGTAGCTTCGCCCTTAGTGCTATCGCCAAAACGGTTAGACCGATTTTCACGGGCAGATAGCTGACCTCATAGGAAATAATTTAAGTTATTCTATTTTAGACTAGCTGTCACCAGCGACTTCATCCGCATGACATTTAGCAAAAATATGTTGTTCACTGTCAACATGTGCGTAAGACCTGCGTTGTACTGAACACCAAGAACAAATATAGTTGAAATTCATATATGTGTATCTATGTACATACGTAGATATACATATTCTGAATTATATTATATTGTCGCTTATTTTGACGGCCATTTTGTTTCATTTATCGCGCTTTCGTTTACACAACTCAGTAACCATAGTACCATATAAGAATACTGTATCGAGTTCAATGAGAACTATTTAAATTTCTGTGTATTAAAAACTGCTTAGACAGATGTAAAGTTTTATATCTTTATTTATATTTATGCAAGATTTCATGACGTGACCTCATTCATTGTTTACAATTCAAGATTATTATTATAAGTAATTTTAAAGATAGAAGTGGTCTTTCTAATAAGATATTAGGCCATAAACGTATTAGGTATTGACAATATAGGCATATTATATCATTATAATAACATCTGTAAGTCACTGTTTCATTTGTGCCTTATACAGTATAAGTGAGCACTGAGGTAGTTATATGGTGTGTTAAGGTTCTAAATAATAACTGATGATAAACCTCATTTGACACTCTGTTATTATTTATATATCTAATGTGTACGTTACATGTTACTGTAAGTGGAGTGCGTGTCGTACTTACAGTTGTTTTGAAAGAGCATTTCTATAAATGTGCATGGTCTCCCAATTTTATATTTGTTTAATACAATTTTTAAAAAAACGCGTACGGAGCATGGATACCCCTAGTTATTCTATAAAATTGAACGAGTATGTTAGGTTTTTTTTTTCGTACGTTCATACGTATTTCGAAGCCTGACTATTTTTGTGTTGTGTTTACATAATCTAAAGTAATCCTAAATTTATATAAATGAATTGTAATAGAAAGCTAGTTATTTCATTGGAAATAGACGTAGGATGTGAATATTTATCGAAGAAGTCTGAGAAAAATCAAAAAGTATACTAAAATAATATAGTTCGAATGGTCACCTATAAAACACAGCTGTAGATAACAAAGTGTTAAGGAAGACTTCGAACATATGGAGAAGAATCATTTAGAGGTTCACCGTAATAATTATTCCACACTTATGAAAACCAAACGTGAAAAAACATATTATTGAGCCTTCTTTGCATCAAATACTCGTACCTTTCAATTGGAAAAAAAAACAGACGAATTGATAACCTCCTCCTTTTTTTGAAGTCGGTTAAAAATACAGAGGTACGAGTATTTGATGCAAAGAAGGCTCAATAATATGTTTTTTCACGTTTGGTTTTTATATAAAGTAAATTTTCAAAAAAAAGTATTAACCGACTTCAATATCAATCAAAATCCCATAAGGCACTAAAAAGCGGAAAATAACTAGTTTATCAAAAATAAAACATATGAGTATGTGTGCTACCTAGAGATGTACTGGAAGTCGTTACCAACCAAAATTTTTGTATTACAGAGACGCGAGAGTGGACTTAAACTTTGTACCTGTAGATGATATGATTTTCGGTTTGGTTGGCACCGACTTCCAATACATCTCTAGGTAGCACACATATTCATATGTTTTATTTTTGATAAACTATTTATTTTCCGCTTTTTAGTGCCTTATGGGTTTTTGATTGATATTGAAGTCGGTTAATACTTTTTTTTGAAAATTTACTTTATATTTTACATATTAAATTTCCAAGTAATCAATTTAGGTGGTAGGGTATTTAAAGGCCGACTGGGTCGCGACCACCATGCATGTAGCGAAAAAGCTCGTAATAGTGATTCGTTCTGCGCGTCGCGTTTCATTAGCTCATGCATATCCAGTAGCGAATGACTTTCGCCGTGGCTCGAATACCGGTGAGGTGATTAACACTGGTCACCTCTGGACACGGATGGAGGTTGTTCGCTCACGCAGGCCGGCATGAGAGTGGTGGCCAGCGAGGGATAACGCATCTCTCGGTAGTCACCATTGTTTTTGGATTATACTGTACTCACCATCAGGAAAAGTGCGTTCACGTTGCTGTGCTACAATAAAAAAATAAATAAAGATAATGTTAATTGTGCCCGCGACTCCGTCTGCGTGGAACCTAATATAAAAAAACAGCGACTAATAAAATCATCTGAATCTATTAAGTCTATTTACTTATCTACTTTTCTCGCGTACGTAAACCAAGGTCTTAACAGCTTCACCGGACTACTAAGGCAAGCGCTTAAGGCACTCAGCCGATTTTACTTTGACAACTAGCTCAAGGGTGCGCGGCACAGGCAACAGCCAGAGCCGAGGTGTGCCGCGCACCCTTGAGCTAGTTGTCAAAGTAAAATCGGCTGAGTGCCTTAAGCGCTTGCCTTAGTAGTCCGGTGAAGCTGTTAAGACCTTGGTTTACGTACGCGAGAAAAGTAGATAAGTAAATAGACTTAATAGATTCAGATGATTTTATTAGTCGCTGTTTTTTTATATTAGGTTCCACGCAGACGGAGTCGCGGGCACAATTAACATTATCTGCTCGCGCGATACAGTGACACAAAATCTTACATAACTGCGACAACATTACACATATCACCTCCACACACGTGCACGCATACACGCTTACACATGCAGGTGGAAGGGTTTTATTTTTTCCCTTATCAAACTGAAATAGTTTAGAATATTATCCGATACGAAATATCTTGAACTTAGTACTTTAGCAGTGTGTTCAAACAAACAGACAGATATTTCTAAAAATGATTGATATGTATTTTATTACTTATTACAATAAGTTAATAAATAAACTTATTGATATGTATACAAGACACCTGAAACTTTTTTTCCACAAAAATCTAAAAAGTATAATCACGTTAGATTTATATTCTTATATGTTTAGATTTTATCTCCAAGAAATTCCAAGAATCACCGACTTTGTATCGCAACAAGCTTGCCAAGGATCATAATTTGTCTCCCAGCACTACTTACTGTAAACAATGTAGTGCCAAGTTTGTTCCATTAGCATCAAGCTTTGTCCCAGACGCAACTTGTTGCAACTTGCTACAACTTCTCACCTATCCAATACTGCGCAATTTACCACTTCATTTAATAGAAGCGAATGTAGACAGTAAGTTTCCGATATAGTTGAAGCATTCTACATTACTTTGTTGCTAGAAATCTCCAGTTTAATTTTACTACAGGCTGTATTTACAAACATGATATCTTTGAATGAGGTTAAAACGGTCAAACAATATACGGAGTTAAGCAATTTTGAGATATCTACACCCAATAATATTATAACTAAAAAACTGGAGAAACATTTCAACAGCGCTTTGTTAAAACTTGGCTAGCTACCTTATTTTTGCCTCGTCGATCCGTATCTAAGCAATATAATAAATAGGTCTTGGGATGTCGTGAGATTTATCTTGGCCCCCTCCCACTCCCCTACTCTCACGCGAGATCTTTCAAATTTTGTATTTTCGCTATAAATGCATTAAATTTATTCATCAATACTTACCATATTATTTTTATGAAAATTAGTAAAAACTAGTATTTCAGATTATTTAGATCAAAATGAAAATCAAAATATACTTTATTCAATTTAGGCCCTGAGACGGCGCTTATGAACGTCAAAGCTACCACCGGTTCGGACAAACAACCCAGTCATCGAGAAGAACCGGCAAGAAACTCGATCTGGTTTACCTTTTTATGTGTATAAAAATTTCAGTTTCATAAACATTTACATTCGTTATTGGTGGATGCACAGAGAGGGGCGTCATTTCCAGACGTCACAATCGTTCACATATTGATCCACCCTATAATAGCCTCGTGATTTAAAACTACAGCGATATCATTAAATAATACTTAAATGGAAACTACTAAAATATACAAAAGAATTGTGTCACATTTCTGCATATTTTGATATAGAAACATTTATTTCTTTCAATTCCCCACGTGCGATTTAGTGAGATTTGGCTAACCCTTCCCCTTGATTTCCTTACGTTATTAATGGATGCCCCCTAAGTAACACATTAATTAATACCAACATCAATGCTTCCTTCAAATATTTCATTTCAATTTTAAATCTAAAAAAATCATTATTCATTATTATCCTTATTCAATGATGATTCAATCGTAAAATTTACACAGAGTCATAAACATTATTTCTCACCTGCATTATTCTAGGCCATAATAAAACGTATTTAATTGTTCCTCGCCACGGATGCCCCGCGTTTAACCTATAAAATTCGCAAGAACTTTACTGAGATACGGCTGCAATAAAATAAATGTGTTTCTGGAACATCGTTTTCACATCAGCACCGGAGGCCGTGTCGTTCTGAAGGCGCGACCTTTAAATTCTATCTTTAACATTTTCTTCGTACTTAGTATTTCCGTTTAACTTTCAGATTTTTACATTCTATTTCTAAACCAGATGGAACTATGAATGATGGAATGGAATAGAGAAGAACACTAATGAATTTATAAATCCTCTCTCTATTTACAGACGTCATACTTAACTAAAATAGCTTATATTGCTAGCACAATCAAAACAAATCTAACGATACATAATTATTTGGAATTCACCAAGTAATTTAGGTTACAGAACGTCTCTAAGAAACAGATATAGAATCACTCGAAAATATTATTCTCTCTCTATTTAGTCCGGTATTGAGTCATTGTTCATCGTCAATTTACTTATTGAAAAGGTTCTTACTTCTTACTTATATTCTGCAACTAGCGGTCCCGGCGGACGTTGTCCCGCCCTGAAAAAAAAAACCTTGACAAATTATATCTCTAAACCTTTCTCTTGAATCATTTTATCTACTGATGAAAACCGCATGAAAGTCCGTTCAGTCGTTTTTGAGTTTATCGCGAACAGACAGACAGACAGACGTGGGAGAGCACTTTATATTTATGCTGTATATTTCTCAGTCATAAAAAAAACTTACGATATATATTGTGTGCCTCAGTTCTTAAAATAATATACCAAACTAATTGAAATGAATTCCCTTATGCGTTAACTCTAGTATAATTTACCGTGTAATGTTATAAAGGTCGATAGACTTAAAATAATCATGTTGTTATTTGATGTTGTTTTTATTCATCTAGAGAAGTCGTATTATTGCAAAAAGACCTCCCGTTTCCTCCACTAGTCTCGACATTTCACCTTCGGGAACTTAATCTGCGCATTTAGTGCTATCACGATATGAACGTCTCAGTCCACCTGGAAGCCTGCTGGCATGTATGTCGTTTTCATTGATATTTTGGCTAACTGATCCTCTGGCATACAAATGACGTGGCAATCTCTACATTACGCGGACAGTTTGTTGGGCGAAACCTATAAACGATATTGTTCTTTAACGGCATATTATTAAATTCTATAATTTAGTTATTAACATAATACTAATTTTTTTAAATGTCCTAGTAAGCAGACGAACAGACGGGTCACCTGATGTTAAGTGATCACCGCCGTCCATAGACACTAGCAACAACAGGGGAGCTGCAAGTGCGTTGCCAGCCAGTGTTTGGGTGCAGGGAGGAGGGGAGAGGAGGTGGGAGAGAGGGAAGGGGAGATGGGCCACCGGCGCTCTCACTGACCGAACGAAACGCAACAGTGCAAGCACTGTTACTTCACGTCGGTGTTCTGTGAGAGGATGGTACCACCCTGGGCGAGCCGACCCATTCATGCTGAGACCATAAATAGGTTCAGCGTGGCTCTACCACCTACCATACTATATAGATTATTAGCTTCTGCCCGTGACTTCGTCCACGTGGAATAGTTATTTTAGGCTAACGCTAACTTTATCTCGCAATTTCGTTTAAGTAGAAGGTGAAAATATTTTTATATACGTTAACCCCGGTTTTGAAACATTATTCAATGGTGCTTCTCTCCTATTGGTTTTAGCGTGACGATATATACTATAGTTTTCCTCGATAAATGAGCTATCTAACACCGAAAACATGTTTCAAATCGGACAAGTAGTTCCTGAGATTAGCGCGTTCAAAAAAATAAACTCTTCAGATTTATAATATTAGTATACATTAGTTTTTATCATGAAATGATTCTTGATATTTCATTGTAGATTGTAACTATTCATCATTAGCATTAAGGGGTGTCGAATCATCGAAGACTTGAGACATCCAAGCCAACCTCACCTGCACGTGGTGCACCCTGCTGAATAATGAACGAGGCAATGGCGAAAGCGGGGTGGTAGGGTTTTACAGCCTGACTGGGTCGCAACCACCATGTATATGGCGAAAAAGCCCGTCATAGTGATTCGCTTTTGTGGGTCGCGTTTCGGGATCAGCCTGTGCATATCCAGCCTTTCACAGGCAGGCATGACAGAGGCGACCGGCGATGGATACTGTGCCACTCGGTAGTCGCCATTGATTTTGGATTGTACTGTGCTTACCATCAGGCACAGTGTAGTCATTTTGCCGTGCTTCAATAAAAAAAAAAACGATAAAAAGCTACTTATTAGGAAACCTGTAAGAGCATACAAGAGAATTTAATTGTAGATTCTATTGTTACTGTTGTAATTCATTAAGTTGGTTTAATTATACACTGTAGTGTACATTTAAATAGGAATTAGTTGAACGTGTACCTTAATTTAAAAACCTTGGCGAAACCGCCATAATCCTCTTAGACAGGGGTCCTGGGACGGCACCTGGCTCCCCAAAATTTAATTAGGTACGAGAGCATTTACTAAACCATTACGGACCAATTAGTGCGGGTCGTTATGTAATAAGGGTATCTTTTTAAAAGTTCAAGATAATGTGAAACGTCGAAGGTTTTTATGGAAAAATCTTATTTATATTTGGCACTGTCATATAGATGGTGCCACCATGAATCTTGTAATTGACTTTGATTTTGTTATTCATGATTAATCTTTTTTTTGATATTTGATATTAACACTTGATTAATAATTAACATAAATAACGATTTTCCTTTTACGTATCTCTAACAAAATCAAATGTTCTATAATTATAATAAAAATTATGAATGTAAATAATTTCCACGTGTTGACAAAAATGAACTAATTATTATCCTTGATAACTTACAACTCTATTTTGTGTGTTTTATTTCAGTTACATATATTTTCATATGTATTTCATTTTATCTACTTTAAATATGCCTTTTGTTCTACAAATTAGAAACAATATCTTGCGCTCAAGAAAATTTAAAAGAAAATCTTGTCATAATTCAACATCGAATTTATAAAGTTTTAAGATTAAAATGTGAAATAATTTGCTCTTAGTGAAAAGCATGTGATATATACTAGTATATGACTCTTAGATATAACACAGTTGGTTTATGATATAATGTCTTTAGAACATAATTCTGATGCTGTAATAGCTTCAACATGCTTCAACGTGGCTCTACCACCTACAGACAGAATTATGTTCTAAAGACATTATATCATAAACCAACTGTGTTATATCTAAGAGTCATATACTAGTATATATCACATGCTTTTCACTAAGAGCAAATTATTTCACATTTTAATCTTAAAACTTTATAAATTCGATGTTGAATTATGACAAGATTTTCTTTTAAATTTTCTTGAGCGCAAGATATTGTTTCTAATCTGGCAACGCACTTGCAACTGGTGTTGCGAGTTCAAATCAAAATCAAATCAAATCAAAAATACTTTATTCAGTTTAGGCCCTAATAAGGCACTTTTGAACGTCAAAGACTACTGCCGGTTCGGAAAACAACCCAGTCATCGAGAAAAACCGGCAAGAAACTCGATCGGGTGCAATTTTTTAACATATATTTCCAATACATCATACAATAGCTTCTAGTGGATGCACAGAGAGGAGTCAATTCCAGACATCACTATCGTTCACGTACTGATCCACTCTATAATATCCTTTTGAAACTACACTAGTTAGGACGTGATTTACAGTCATCACTGGCTACGAAAGCGACTTCAGAATATGACTTTGAGGTGTGATATCAAGGCCATTATACAGGAGATCCTGGGCAAACCATTCAACATAGAAGTCTCTGTTAATCCTACGTCGAATGTGCTATCTGCGTCCGTCAAGGCTAGGCGAATGACGAAACACCATTGCGACTGTAAATCACGTCCTAACTAGTGTATGACCTCAGACGCATCGCTTTATTCACTGTTAACTCGTAACAGGAAGGTAGACAAGGATGCAAGAGGGTACTCGGAACTAGGTACACTTGACTTCTGTGTAGAAGGACGTCGTCGAATATTTAGTTATTTAGGGTTAACAAAATATGTTTTGTATATAGGAAAAACATAAGCATAACACCGATTGGCCTATTTGTTCACGGCAAGAAAACATTTTGAAGCGATTATGGCTTAGTTGATAGCGGTTTTGGACACAATATCGATGGGCATAGGTTTGAATCCTTGCAACGGAGTTGGAAATTCTGGTGAAACGAGTAAAATGTCGTGATGAAGCCATAGTTTAAAAGAAAATCTTGTCATAATTCAACATCGAATTTATAAAGTTTTAAGATTAAAATGTGAAATAATTTGCTCTTAGTGAAAAGCATGTGATATATACTAGTATATGACTCTTAGATATAACACAGTTGGTTTATGATATAATGTCTTTAGAACATAATTCTGTCTGTAGGTGGTAGAGCCACGTTGAAGCATGTTGAAGCTATTACAGCATGAATGGGTCGGCTTGTCCGGGGTAGTAACACCCTCTCACAGAAAACCGACGTGAAGTAACAGTGTTCAAACTCATACTGTAATTAAGAATAATGCTGTAACATGAATGTAGGGATGAATGATGAATAGATTTGATAATGACTTTTTTTTTTGTTTCGAGGCTTCATATTCCTTTCCCGTACTCAGACATCATGTTGCAATTTATAATCAGCGCCGAGTTGTATGACGGATGACTGTCTAAAAAAAATCTTTATCCCTTGGGAGAAGCGTTTTTTCGAGATGAAAGGTCCTGTGTCCTGTTCTGTATTTCTGAGAACGTGCATGCAAAATTTCATTATGATCGATTGTGTCCTTAACGCTTAAAAGTATCACAAACAAAAACACAAAGTGGCATTTGCATTTATAATTTTCTTTTTATATCACAGGAAGCATACGAACATGTGAGTCACCTGATGTTAAGTGATCACCACCATCCATAGATCCACCATCCACTGTTTTGGGGAGGGGGAGGGGGGAGTGGGTGAGGTGGGTATGCGGCACTCTTACTGACCGAACGAACGTCGTTTTTTCTGTGGGTCCGGTGGTATTACCCCGGGCGAGCCGACCCATTCATGCTAAAACCAGTAGTAGCTTCAACGTGGTTCTACCACCCACAAAATTAGTTGGGATTAGAAATATCATTGTAGTTAGTACCCATTTAGTGTCTAACGATTGTTACAAGGATGTTTTAACATTTAAAACATTAGAAACTCATAGTGATTTCTTTGTTGTTAGAAATAGTTTCGTCATGTCATTGAGACTGCTTTTTTGTCTGAATTAATTTTGTGCTATTTTTATCTACACTTCAATTGCAATTTTGTTATTTCATAGCATTTAACCCTTAAAGCCTTTCTTAGTTACACTGAATAATTCTCTATATTAAATGAATTTTCGCTCAGCTGTTACAGATACGAGTAATAGCCCACAAAGAAGAAATATTTTAATGTCATTCATATTACATGTTATTTAATCATCTTTACTCTAATTATATTGTTAATAATGAAACAATTATTTGTTTGTAGTATTAATGTGTATGATGTATAGTAATAAAAGGTATTTAAAAGGAAATATAAATAAATAAAAAAATAAAAGTGTATCTTAAGTCAGTATTAAGTAGCTGTATTTTAACAAAAAAATTATTATATATCTTCTATACATTTATATATACTAGTGGTCGTCCAGTGGTTGACATTCGACCATAGTTCATTGATTTTTTAAAGGGATACATATTATAATAATAGTTGTATGTTATAATATCATTGTTGAATGAAGAATGAAAAAGGGTAATTGGAACGTAAGAGTAAAATAATACATACAGTCGAGCATAGCAACCTCCTTCACAACCTTTTTTGAAGTCCTTTATTGACAGATGTCAAAATGTCTTTTTTTTTTACATGTGTGTATATGTTGTGTAAAATTGAAGCAGTAGTGTGAGTAATGCATATTTTAATTAATTTAATATACTTCTAATGCATTTTATCTAAAATAAATAGCTTTCTGCACTTCTCCTCCATATAAACTTTAACTATGCCAAATTTCACGTTCATCCGTTCGCCCAATTCCGTTAAAAAGGGATACAAAGATTAGGCTTCACGTATTAATATATAGATAATAAGAATGGAACTAATAAACTAAATAACTTGTCTGTCTGTCTGTCTGTTTGTATGAAGTCACTGCTAAAGTACTGGAGTCACAATAAAACTTCATTAAGAAAATTATAAAGCATACCCTCAAGAATAACGTTGTCTTCGTTCTATTAAAATCCGTCCACTCTATCGTTAAGTTATTTTAATGACGATGTGACTTAAGTACGAGTGAATAGTATATAAGTAAATGGACTAAATACATTCAGACGATTTTATTAGTAACTGGTTTTTTTTTACATTAGGTTCCACGCGGACAGAGTCGCGGGCGCAGCTATCGTTTAATAAAGGTAAGATATATTTTTCATAGCCTCTAGCTATACGCTTGTAATAATATGTAAATACATTTGTTAAGATACAAACTTAAATTTATAAAGATACTATTTGTGCATTTAGATAAGGGGAAAGGTCATGTAACAAGGTTTTCTGTATTTTATTTACCTGTAACTGTATTAGTTTATACAATTCCAGACTTTATCGACAATGTACTGGACGTGTTTAGAGAAAATTTCGTCCCAGACATAATCCATTCACAGATAAATTTACTTGAAGTAAGAAAAAAATGAAGGCTGTCTAAAAATGCCAGTTTGCATAGAAACTAGTTCATTAAAGTAGTGTCCAATAACAATAATTATAATTTCTATTCATATACATTATTGTTTTCTTCGTCGAAAATCGCATACATTTGTGTGAATTTTAGTGAATAGAACTTTTATTTCCATATACTGTCGATATTTTTAAGAAATGATATATTTTTTATGGAGAGTTGTTTATCTTCACAAAAGATTAATAACTCTTCTTAGATGCCTCTTTTGCCACTGTTCAAAATATACGGACAGATCGTTTATAAAAAAAAACTTATATACTGTAAAATATTATATACAGTCGATAAGAATTGTGTTACGAGGTGTGTTTGTATGTGTGCAGATAATTGCTATTTTTAGCACACTATGAATTTTTTTAGCATACTGGAATTTTAGTGTATGATATGTTATTAGATTTAATTGTAAAAGTGACTTATATAAATAAAATCAATTGACGAATGTATATAAGCGCATTACTTGAGGACGGGTAAATTTATTTGACTATTTTTTTCTGTATGTGCAATTGTCAGGACAAAGTTTGTATAAGAGAAAAGGCCAGAAAAATAATATATCAAAATGAATATTTTAGGTTTAAAAATCTCGGTTCAGAAAAGCGAATGAGGCAACAGATAACAGTGAGATCTTTAAATATATTGACAGAAATTACGTTCAATTGTAAGGTTTGGTCATGTTTTCTTCGTTAGTAAGGTAGCATTTCGGTTCTTAGCGACCGCGACGTGCGACCGCGACCGACAACCGCGAAGTATATTTTGTATACGAAGTATTCGAAGTTATAATTAACTATTTTTAATTCACCTTTGTGAGAAAATGTTTTTCAGCGCTTACGATTACTGATGTGCCATTTCTTCTTGGTTTGATGTCTTAATTTATTAAACTGAGTATAGAATCAAATTGCTTATAATTTACTCTGCAATATTTTCTGAACTTTTCTTCTTTATAATATAAATGCCGTTTTATAATGAATCATTATTATTATTACATAGTATAAAACAAAGTCCTCTACCACGTCTGTCTGTCTGTATGTTCGCGATAAACTCAAAAACTACTCAACGGATCTTCAAGCGGTTATCACCAGTGCATAAAGTGATTCATGAGGAACTTTTTGGTATATAATTTGTCAAGGATTATTTTATAATCAGGGCGGGACAATGTCTTCCGGGCCCGCTAGTAATAAATAAAAATAAATAATAATGAATAATATTTATAATAATAAAAGCAACTCCTTTCTTCTCATGGTGTGAAAATTAAGTCAATCTTCGTCCTATTTCCGGAAGTAGCGATAGTAATATAATAAGAATATTATCATCTTCTTCATCCACCAATAGCTGCTGAATATTTTTTTCCTAGCTGCGGATAAATTGTTCGACATATCGTACGGCAATAGAACAAAACCGTCACCCAAACTGTTAGAAGAGTGGCGATGTCGCCATCGCTAACATCGAAAAGGTAAGGGTCGTCCCGGGACAGGCGACTATTTTCGCGTAGTTGAATGGACGCAGTCGCGCGTCGCGGTCGCTAAGAACCGAATGCTACCTGTATATCGAAATAGATTGTTAATAGACTATCGGATATATAATTATGATTTCTGTTAGTTAGAAAGGGGATGTGACGATATTAGATTTTTTTTAATAATAGTTACTCATCTTAATGAATAATTCGATGTAATAATGCTTAGT
>MU160580.1:58069-75365 GCA_015888305.1 Antheraea pernyi | reverse complement strand
TATTGGGAAACCCATTCCACATCGCTATTTTATAAGATTATAACTCTAAAACCTTATCCACATACCCATGTGAATGAGCAAATAGCCAGTGGCAGGAAATGCAATAATATATAATAATAAAAGCATAGTATCAAAAAGGTTTTCACTCTTGACATAAGCTGATGATGATGAAGCAAGACGCACCTTTGACAAACAAAATTTAACGCCAGTAAACGATTTACATTACTGCCTTTAATATGAACTAAGTTAGAACGTCAAAGAAACTCAAGCCGTGAGAAATTGAGCCAATACATCAGACATACTAAAGGCTCCTTTTGAAAAGAAAATATAAATAGTGACACATGTCATATTCGTTAATACAAAAGTAAGTGTTTTTGCTACAAAGTAACGTTGCAAATAAATCAGTTTATATTTGGTAATTGAAATTAATTGTCGGTGCATTGTTAATCAGTTGTGCCTTTCTTCCAACCAAATAACTATTTTTGTGAAATTCGGTTACAATAATTACTTTCAATTTACTTAATAGCTTTGTCCGAATCTTCGGTAATCAAGCGTTTTTCAGTAGAAGAAATTTAATTCTACTCGCAAACGCAAAAATGGAATAGATTGACTAATAGACGAAAATTATCAATTTAGTACTGTGTTACAATTATCATAGTGCTTTGTGATTAAATCTTCTTCAAAGTTTATATATTTTGTGGCCCTTTCTATTCATTTTGATAGGCAGAATAAAAATGACTTTGCCAGCCTCGTGGTTAGATTATACATACCTAATAAAAGAATCTTTCAAATGCAATTAGTATTTGATTTACTATAACTCGATAATTTTCAAAGGAAACCAAAAATATCGACCCCTGTCATTTCTAGAACTAATCTGTTTGTTAACATTATAGTGATAGAGTTTCAGTCAGTGCATGTTTAAGGCTTCAATCGATAATCAAACTACGTTATCTGTTACGATGAACGCAGAGAACTTTAAATGGTACCAGATTTTTTTTCAGTTTTATAAATGAGTTTTTGTACAGTTCTCGTTTCAAAATTCTTTACAAATTTAGAAGAAATTGTAGATAAGAAAAGGTTTCTAATGAAGCCTGGACAGTTCATGGATGTTGTCGTAGCATTAGCGCAAAAACATAGTAAATAGAGTTCTTTGTATTTCAAAGAACAAATACGGCTAAGTCCTATAGGGTACTAAGGAGCTACACTCTTATAATAAAAATCGTGTTAGTAGTCTCCTGATACATAGACATTTAATCGTGCAGCTAGATTTATATTTACAATTTCTTTCAATAGGAAAAAGTATGCAAAGCCTTTTCTTGGCGTTATGGCATTTCCTATCTACCTCTCCAAGGATTGTTAAGGAAATTGTTGAAGAAATACTTAAAATCACATGACATTTTTACGCTCTCAGTATTCAGAAATTACTGTCATATGAGAACTGTTTGCGAACTTGCTTGGTAAGCAGTCTACTTCTCAATTTTTTTTAGTTTTATTTTGGCAGCCAATCCTCTAAATTATTACTGGCATTGTCTAGTAGGTAGGTTATTACGTCTATTGTGATAACTTCAATGTTCTGACAAGATGGTGCCTTGTTAGAACTATCAAGGGAGTTTTGTAGCATTTCAGAATTAATTCTCCGTATTATTTCCCATCCGCTTTACTTGTGCACAACAACCGAACTATATTACGTAAAATGCTATCAATATTACAAAATATAGACTCTACTAATACAAGAATATGAATGAAATATAAAAGAGGTATGACACATTAAGACCCCGCTAAAAATTCTTACTTCTACTTTAACAATTTGTGATTATTAAAATGCACATCTTATCGTGAAGAAAAATCAGTTTGAGGCTAATCTCCAGTGAGCTTTGTATGCTTCTATATTATACCCATTGTGTCAGCCTCCTATCATCGCATAAAACTATCCCACGTATTGCGAAGCATGCGTTGGAAATTAAAAGTTACGGTTCTGTACATATATTTAAAACGTTTTATTTAGCGAAAAGCAAACAACTTATTTTATAGCTGTGTGATTACAATCAACCACAATAGGGTGTTCTTTTGATCTCTTTGAAGAGGAAAGGTTTTCCAAAAATTTTAATTGTTCATTTTAAGAATTTCTCTGCACATCATCATCTTCTTACCCTAATCCCACCTAAGTAGGGTCGGCACAACATGTTTTCCTTTTCCACGCTCGCCTATCAGATCTGTCATCTCAGTCATCACACCTTTTACAAACATATCATTTTTCACACAATCCATCCATACCTTTTTCGGTCTTCCTCTACTCTTATATCCATCGACCGTCATACTCAAAGCTTTTCTAGTTACATGGTCTTCATCTCTCCTCATAACATGAATTTAAATTTTAATTTATTTAATTTAACAAGAATTTCTCTGGACAATTGGATGGTTTTAACTCGCGGTTCAAGTGGTGCGTAGTCCTAGTAAGTCTTACGAATTCCCTTTAAGAAAACGTTCTTTGTTACTCCCATAAAAAGATGATTCGTTTGTAAAATGAGTGTTTGGTTTAGTATCATCCTGCTAGATTATATATATAAACCAAGCCACATCATTTTTCATACCTTGTTTCCATGTCTTTATCGTATGGTATAAAAATGTGAAACTTAGTCATTTGAATCCAGTTTCACTTGATTCTTTTATATTATCTTAAGAAACTACCTGATAGAATTAAGCAATTGTAATAAACAGCATCTCAAAACAAAAAACTTTGGCCCTATGTCAAAATTGGATTACGCCAGTAAAAAGGGAATGAAATAAAAAAAATACTTTATACGATTTAGATTCTAAAAAGGTGCTTATGAACCGTCAAAACTAGTACCGGTTTGGACAAATAACACAGTCATCGAGAAGAACCGGCAAGAAACTCGATCAGATTTATCTTTAACTAGCGGGCCCGGCAGACGTTATCCCGCCCGGATTATAAAAAAATCAGGGACAAATTATATACCAAAACGTTCCTCTTGAATCACTTTATCCACTGGTGAAAACCGCATAAAGATCCATTCAATAGTTTTTGAGTTTATCGCGAACAGACAGACAGACAGACGCGGTAGGGGACTTTGTTTTATACTATGTAATGATATATATATTTTAATAATACATAAAATATTATAGTTATATTCCTTTTTAGAGGATACACAGAGAGATGTATCAATTCCAGACGTCACTATCGTTCACATATAGACCTACCCTATAATAAAACCCTTTTGACACCAAAATTTAACACCAAAGTATACAAAACTCAGTAAGAATATTTGACTAAACTCAGTAAGAAAATTTGAACACGTTTATTATAGATAGAGTTATCGTTCTCAGTCAATATCTGTTTGTCTTCAATTATCACAACTTATCCGCTTAATACATTTTCTCCTGGACTTAAATATACTTCTAAGAGAACGTAACGTACCACGAAATGTAATAACTCTGCAATCGAAGACAGGTTTTCCTTTGATACTTGTCTTATTTATGTTATTGGTATTGCTTCGAATACAAGGCTCTTTGAATTTTGTTAAACATTTATACCTTAAAATCATGTTAATCATTAGCCTGAAACATTTTAACAACACAAAACATAATTTGTAATTTTATACACATATGTACCGTATAATAAAATAATGGTCGAGATTCATAAATATTCACACAGGGAATTCTAAACGAAAGCTTTTCGAATTTTTCTAGAAACGGCTCTTCATCTCGCCGAAGTTTGCCGGCAAATTGGAAAATTGGCCGCGAGCTATTTTCTATGAATGAAAGCGATTCTCAAATGCAATGTTGAAGTATTGGGTTTTGTTCATTGTTCGGTACAGACATTCATTCGCGTAATAAAGACAGTTATAGGACGTTGATTGAAATGATTTATTTCAATAATATTTCATTAATTATTCCATTCAATTCTGCTTATTTAGAACTACTTGCAGCGTAAGATTCTACTAGCATTAAATTTTTTCACCATACCGTAGTGGCATATGGTCCATCCCATCTATGGTCATCCCATGTTTCAGAATCAGTAAAACCAGCAGTCGGTTTTTAGGTATTAGATTTAACAACAAAGTCCCAAAGGATATTACCGATTCGTCGAACTGTAAGCGTCATATCAAGCGAGTTTTGGTATCATAGAGTGGATCAATCTATGAACGGTGGTGGTGTCTGGAATTGACTCCTCTCTGTGTATCCACTAAAAACGATTGTAACATGTAATGTATTGTGTATATATATATAATAGATATATATGGAAACTTAGAAAAATTTGGAGCGACCTTTAAATATTAAAATTTCGACTTGAGATTTTCAGAATCGTTATCATTTTTCTTGTAGAAAAAAATGAAATAATGAGAAAAATAATTTAAAAAAAATCCATTTTTTGACGATTTCGGATTTTTTTATAAATTAAGAGCGACCCTTAAAATTTTTTTTTACCTGTCGTTTAGATGGAATTTTTAAAACATTATAAATTTACATATTTTGATGTGAGACTCGAAAAAAAAAACGTTTTTTCTGGGCCACCCCAATATATATGGTAAAAAGATAAATTTAATCAAGTTTCGTGCCGGTTCTTCTTGATGTCTGGGTTGTTTTCCGAACCGGCTATAGTATTGACGTACATAAGTGCCTTATTAGTGCCTAAATACAATAAAGTATAATTGATTTGATATTTCTTTCTTAACGTACTTTCAGACCTAAAACTTATATGGTAATTGCTGCGTTTCTAAAGTCATAACGTAATTTTAGACAATCGATAACCTTCCTAAATAAATATATGATATTCGACAACAACAAATCTGACTTGTCGGTAATGCCTTTCTGACATATGTTTTTTTTATGGCAAGTGCTGCATTTTTAGGGACACAGCGTAATACTAGACAGTTCTTAAATAAATATACTATGATACCCAAGAATAATTTTCATATCCGACTCTCGATATTGCTCAATTCTGGTCGGTCGGTTAACCTGCCTTAGTTCACATTTAGCATACATTGTATGCTAATTGTTCCGCTGATAAGAGTCGTAATATGATGTTATTTACTATACAACCTTCTTATATAAATAGCATAAAATCTTTTTTCTTATCTCACTGGTAGTTCAATAGATTAACATGCTGAAACAAATAAAAAACAAGCAATCTACTGCGTTTTATGATATTTGTATAAATATTAGCCGGTTGGTCAGACTCTTGCGATATAATCAGAATCAAAATTCTTCGAATATCTTCAATATAGAATACTTTAAGATCACGATAAACGTTTAAAAATAAAACATGAATACAGGAGACCTCATGAATTTATAACGAATTGCAATAGACAGACTTTCTGAGATAAAAACCGGCGGGATCTGATAAATTTTGTTGAAAAATATAATACTTGGCTTGTTCTTTTTTTTTATGTCATAGGTAGCAAACGAATAGGTGGGTCACCTGATGTTAAGTGATCACCACCGTCCATGGACAATAACAACAGCAGAGGAGTCGCAAGTGCGTTGTCACCCTTCGGGGGGAAGGCTTAGGGAAGAGAGAGGGAGAGGAGAGAGGATCGGGGAAGAGAGGTGGGCCTCCGGCGCTCTCACTGACCGAACGAAACGCAACAATGCAAGCACTGTTACTTCACGTCGGTTTTCTATGAGTGGGTGGTACTACCCCGGGCGAGCCGACCCATTCATGCTGAAACCAGTAATAATTTCAGCGTGGCTCTACCACCATATTCACATTTGTACAGAATATTTTGGAGTTTTCTTTATCTAGTCTTCTGAGATTGGTCAACTATATTACGTAAAACACCACCAATATTATAAAATATTTAGTAAAATAACACAAGATTAATAATAACTACACATTATGAAACATAGTTCTCTGCCACGTCTGTCTGTCTGTTCGCGATAAACTTAAAAACTACTGAACGGCTTTTCATTTGGTTTTCACCAATAGGTAAAGTGATTCATGAGGAAGTGTGATTTTTAAGTTAATGTGATATTTTTATTATTTTCAGGCCGGTAAAAATGTCCGCCGGGCCTGCTAGTAAGATATAAAATCCATTAAATGACATTCCAAAATCCCGTCAAAAACTCAATAGACATAAATCACCATTTAGTATTTCATACTTAGATGATTATATAATATGAATTCATGTAAACGGATTACGTGAGCATGATTATGTAATTATCGACCATACAATGAACTAATCTCGAACCAATATTAAACCTCTCGAATATATTGCAATATCGTTTGAACGCACAACATATTATCGTATAAGTGTATATTATGTTAATATTATAATTTGGAATACCTTCTGTTGTCATCAGCGATGAAACTGAATATTTCAAAGAGATGAGATTCTTGGTTATTCTAATATCACTATATATTATAGAACGAAATCCTTTTCCAAGTCTATCTGTTTGTCTGTCTGTTCACAACAAACTCAAAAACTACTGAACGTATTTTCATACGGTTTTCATCAGTAGATGAAATGATTCATCAGCAAGGTTTAGGTATATAATTTGTCAAGGTTTTTTTATTATCAAGGTGGGACAACGTCTTCACTTTTAATAAAAAAAATGTTTAATGCTAACAGGAATACTGTTATACGTAGGAAAGTGGAATAGCACTTAATATTACCAGGACATTACCTGGACGACCGAACCTAGCTCGGTTCTTTAAAAAATATTTTTAAATCAAATAAAATAAACTATTCAGTTTGCATCACAAAATTAGCATGTTATATAAAAAAAATATTAAAAAAGATATTTCTTTTGGTCTCACTCGGATTCGAGCTGGGGTTAGAAGGATTTTCGAAGCAGCCGATTTCCATTTCAGCTATTTTTGTTTTGACAGAGGCGGCGAAATTTACCTTTATATTGTAGCTATATTTTTTCATTTCCTCAAAACTCAGAAAAAAAAGTTGTCTATGAATGAAATCTAGCTAGATCGATTTATTGTCCCCGAAACCACCTACATATTAAGTTTCACGGAAATCGCTGCCACCGTTTCCGAGATCCAGAATATATAAAAATATACAAGAATTGCTCGTTTAAAGGTATAGATACCATATCACATATTTAAAAAAAAACATAATTGTTCACTTGGTAAATATGTAATATCATATACAGAATCTCCGTAGTAATTTTGATCTTTATGTTAAAACACAAGTTATTTTTAAAGTAATTTGTACAAAAAGAGTTAAATCTAATCACGGATTAAGTTCCATTTAGCTGTGTCAAAGTGTATGCAACTGCCAGACTTATATGGTTTTAAAATGTAAAATTTGGATTCGATTGTTTTTTTCTCGAACTGATTACGCTGTTGGCCTTGCTTCACAGGACTTAAGGCACTCAGCCGATTTTATTTGACAACTAGCTCAAAGGTGCATGGCACACCTCGGCTTGGGCTGTTGCCTGACTCATGCAATTCGCAACCTATCATGCAATTCGCCACCTATCTTTTTTTTATCGTGGGGAAATCCCTTATGGATACGCCACCCTCCCGAGGGAGAGGGTGAGTTATGTCTGACTCGCACAGACTAAAACCCCACGGTGTACCGACAGACCGTTATTGTGGGGGTGGCAAGGGATCGAACAAGCTAATCAACCTTGTAGAGCCCACGGTCCGCCCGGCGGAAGGTGACCGCCGGGCTCCTACTTATAGAGAGGCAGACTGGGCACACACCAGCTGCCTCCCCTCGTCCGCCGGACCTGTGCAATGAGGAGATGAGCCCCGCGGTCCATCCCCTCAGGTCCGGCTACGGTGGCAGGAGGAGTTGGGCAAAGCGCCGCCTCCTCCTGCCTGTCCTTCGTTGTTCCCACTCCGCCACCGCCTGCAGGAGAAGGTCCTGGGCAGCAGCGGAGTGGTTTGTATTCGTTTGGAGGTAGTTGCTGTGGATGTAGTCCATTGACTATTTCTCAGCAACTACCTCCATTTCCGCCCCCTTCAGGAGGGGCAGTTTTCCTCTCACATGGGGGGGTCGGCATTTAGCTCCCCCCCCCCATAATGTGGTCCACCGGCATCTAAGCATACAGCGCATCGCGGCTTTGCGCAGTGCCCTCCCTCCCCGCATCGGAAGCAGGTCGTCTTCCTGTCTATGTCCGATGGACACTTCGGCCGGGTGTGGCCCAGGCCCATACACTTGAAACATCTTAGTGGCCTGCTGTCCAAGTGCTGGACCCGGGCCGAACTCCAGCCGATCAGGAGACGACCTGCTTCCACCAGCTTTCGGGCTGCATCCACGGGGAGAGAGACAAACAGGGAGTTGCTCCCTTCCCTGCGAGGACGAAGCTCGCCTGCCCTCATCTGGGTGGTCGGACAGCCGGCCACCCGGGAAATCGCCTCCACGGCTTCGTCCCTTGACACCGAGTCGTCAATTCCGACGACTCGGATGTCAGTCTTCTTGACCGGCTGCACAACGGTGGCCAGTCCAGCGAGCGCCGTTCTGACACCCGCTGCAAAGTTTTCGACCTGTGCAGGGGCCAAGGTGCCAGGTACCGCCAACAGCCTCGCTCCACTCACGCTAGGCCGCACCTTGACGCTGGGGATGCCATACTCAGCTAGGCACACGTCCGTCCTAGCCTTCAGGAGTGCGTCGCTGTATGACACCCCCTTCGTCTCAGCTTCCGGCTGCAGAGTGATTAGCACTTCGGCCGTGCGAGGAGGAGCGAGTCTATTCTTGGCCCTCTTCCGCCTCTTTCGCCTGGCCCTAGTTGGGTTCGGAGCCGCGGTTACTGCAGCCGCCGCGGAGCAAACGGCCGAGTGCCGCCGCCGCCCCGGCAATTCGTGACCTATCTGAGCTAACCTAAGCTAAGCTACATATTCATACTTATATGAGTTATTGAAACATATATGTGTACCAGGCATACATACCTCAACAACTTTTATATGTATTAAATTGGATTAGAGTTTTTGCGCAATCTCTCCTTAATATCACTTCTTTAGACTAATTTGTCATCGCTCGAGACAAATTAGATTTAGTCAAAGAGCATGCATATCGATCGAAACAGCATCGCCTCGAGACATTCTGAACACAAAGGACAATCAAAGGCGACTTCGGTAATACTTTGTTACTATTTCACCAACTTTCTCTCTTGATCATGAACTTTATTCCCATTTGTATCTGTTATTATTTTAATGCTTCTATTTAGATTAATTGAAAAATTCATACACCTTTCTTTGAATATATTTTTTTTATTATGTTTTCTACAACTAATCATCTAACATGGAGTCAGAGACTTTATGTTATTTGTCAACGGCGTGGCGACGTGTTAATATTTACCTTGATCTAGGATTTAAAATATATCGCGTCTATTTTGAAACGTAACAGCATTTGTATCCGGGGTGTGTCAGTGGAGATATTACAAGTCTAAAATGTGTGTGGTATTTATTATGTAGTATTTAGTATTTTATTATGTGGTAAGTAATTTCAGTTTTTCTTTTGTTCTCTGTTGTTTTTTTTTAATTCTTCTATTTGTTTATCTTTAAACAATTGAACTTCAACGATTTTACTATAAAAACGGATCTATTTGTGTTTCAATCGTTACTTCAAAGGATTTGCGAAAGATGAGTAGGCATTCTTTCAACTGTCATGGATTAGCCAATAGACTCTAAATAGTGTTTTAAAATGTAAATTAGCATTTAAGCGATTAATAAAAAATAGAACATCATAACTCGGCATATAAACAATAATACCTACGCGTAATTACATTTAACATTCAACTTCTTTTTAGTTTATAAAACTGTTTTTAATATTGCTGTTATTTTCTTTTTTTATTATTGGTCGGATCTAATTGAAACATATTTTTTTTATGTAAAAAAAAATATGGAACGCTGAATTTATTTATTTACTACCAAAATCGGAGATAATACCGAAAAAACAATGGTGCTCTGAAACCTGTTCAGAATTATATAATGATTGCAGAAAATCTAAGATATAGAATAGTAAATATAAAATATATCACCTTATTATAACCAACTATATGTATAAAATAATTTATCTATGCCTCATGAAGAATATTCATATTCTGTCAATAAGTTATTGTAAAAAAATTGTAGTTGTATTTTCTAATAGCTGTTAAGATACAATTGACATATTAATCAAGTAGTCCGGTGAAGCTGTTAAGACCTTCCTAGGTCAATAGCGTAGTCAGTTCGAAAAAAAAAAAAGGTATATTGATCATTCCACTACCAGTTTTATTGTACCGCAAACAATGTGCAACTATAAATAAGTTCTCGCGTTTATTTCTACTCTGCACACTTCTTTTAATTATATATTCTCTGGGACGTTTTTTGTTACAAATTTTACGGGCATTTTACTAGCTATTAGAAATTTATAACGACACATTTTAGGACAATCTATTATTGGATGTAACCTGTATGTTCTTCATGTAGATAAATTATTGTGTAGTTTCAAAAAAGTGTTATATCATTTTTTTCTAGATTCTCTATGGATGAATGAATAAGTTTTTTTTTCTTTCTTTGTATCTTTCTATCGTACATTTTTCTGTTTAATATTCGATACTCAGAAGTTGATTCAGCGGCAAAAGGACTGTTCTCAATTTCCATAGTTTGTGTCTGATTTTTCGTATACAACAAAATAAATTATTATGGCTATTTTACTTGACAATTTGTGTACCTGTGACGTATTACGCTTGCGTCAGAGTAGCAACGCGTAGTATAACGGTCTGTGTATATGTAATATTGATATTTTGTGTAGAGCCTATGTAGCCCAACATAGTTATGTTTGCTAAATTAGTTAAGTGTATATAGCTATTACTTGGAGTAACAATGTGAAAACCAAACTAATATTAACAATTTCAGTTTACGACTTATGAAATTTCAATAATTTAATCTACAATGGGAATAAACATTTAAAAAAAATATCACAAATTTTCCATTTTTGAGTTTTTACTTCTGTCGGCCATATGAATATAATTTAATACATGGGGTTGGGTGTAAGGGGTGTTGTGAATAACATCATAAGACTTGAGACACCCAAGCGAACCTCACCTGCACGTGGTGCACCCTGCTGAATAACGATGGCGAATAGCAATGGCGAAAGCGGGGTGGTAGGGTTTTACAGCTTGTCTGGGTCGCAACCACCATGTATATGGCGAAAAAGCCCTACATAGTCATTCGCTTCTGCGGGTCGCGTTTCGGGATCAGCCTGTGCATATCCAGATTTTCACAGGCCGGCATGACAGCGGCGACTGGCGATGCATAATGTGTCACTCGGTGGTCGCCGTTGTTTTTGGATTGTACTGTGCTTACCATCAGGCACTGTGAAGTCATTTAGCCGTGCTACAATAAAAAAAGGTCAAAGTGTCTAAGACGTGAAACTAAAAAAAAATCATAATCTATCCACTACCTTTTTAATAATGAGCATAAAGCTACAGGCCTGTATAACTTTATTTATATCGAATTCACAACCTACTCATGCCACAATACCATCCATATCTTTTACACTTCAATAATTAGTACACGAAAACTATGTAATCGGTCGGTGGCAAAAGATCAATTAATCAAAGGTTAATTTTGCAAGCGAATTATTAAGCTGTAAATTAATCCGCTCCGCTTTACCGTAAACACTCGAATAAAATGGCGCTTTACTCTACACAAATAAGTAAAAATTAAGTGTCCGTTTCTAATGTTAATTTAACAGATTTTACTGAATGGATTTGAAAGTAGTACATACTATAGTTATAATAAAAACAATTTTAATATTTTTGCGCATCTAATCTCTAAAATGATTGGACAGATTAAGCCTAGAGGGGCTGGCTCTTAAGTGCAACTGGCGGAACCCACCAACATGTGCTTGGCGAAGATTCTCAACTTCAGGGTGGTACCTTGCCAGCCGGACTTATATAAAGTTATACCACCATGCTATGTTATTGCACCTATGTTTCGTTACGGTGTATTACTTCATAGAAAACTCCGTATCAGTTGCTAGGATTCGAACCTTCGCCTGTCGATGCGTTATCCATTCAACTACCATCATCGCTTCACCTTCTGCAAGGTTACGCAACGGCAGCAATGAAATCACACCATTACTCTCTATTCTATATATAAAATCAATAGAGATAATACATTTTATTTTTATTTTATTTATCATTAAAACCAAACTTACAATATCACCTTAAATTGGTGTACGTAACCTATAAGGAAGCAGATAAACTGCTATCTTTGCATATTATATACATCTATTAAGCTGTACCAATTGTGGGGTGATTAATTATAAAATTTAATTAGTTGTTTTTTGTCTTATTTTTATACTTAAATCAATCTAAGTTTTACCTTACTAGTTAACTATCATTCATCTATTCTATAATAATTGTTCTGTGTTCTTTTTGAGTAATATTGTTTACGTGTATTTCTGAGTACAACTTAATACAAAGAAACATCTAAAATTAATTACTGATTCTCATGAAAATATCTTAGAAACAGCAAATATTAAATTTAATTGTGGCTGGAGTTGAGGATACGAGATAGTCTGGGAAGAGGGCATTTTAAGGCTCCGTCTAGATCTGATCGCTTGCAACTATTATGTTGGTGGGGATTAACGAAGATCGCTGTCAACTTGAAACAGCTGGCTCAACTCGTTGTGGATCTGTCTCAACTTTGTGACAGCGCTGTTTGTACGCTTCGGTGGTTTGAATCATGTCTTCGTGATAAATTTGTGTCAGTAAGTAATTGGGTTGACCGCTATCGTGATGTATATATGCCGATGATAAATCAATCACAGTGATCTTTTAGTTTAATACGTTTCATGATCAGATAACAAATTTCGCACTGTGTGTCAAAGAAAATAATCAAGAATTATTCAATTTAGGTCCTACGAAGGCACTTATGAACGTCAAAGCTACCCTGATTCGGAAAACCTAGTTATCGAGAAGAACCTGCAAGAAACTCGATGTGGTTTATCTTTTCATCATACATATTTTACAAACATAGATATTTACATTTAAGGACAGAGCCAAGTGGAGAAAAAAGTACGGAAGGCTGACCCCTCTACCATGTGGGACAAATAGTTAGGAAGAGAGAGAGAGATAGACAGTTACATTCGTTTTTGGTAGATACACTGAGAAGGCGTAACTTCCAGATGTCACCATCGTTCAAATATTGATGCACCCTATAAATAGCCTTTAGACATTAAACCTGCTTTATAAGGGTGCTTGAACTCACTATCCAGCAAGTACAGCCACCGCATGTACAATGGAGAATGTTCTCAAGACCTTTTTGATATGGGGCCCATCACTGATTATGCTCATCCACACACTCTAAAACCCTAATAAAATAGCGACAACCGCAGGTTCTCCAGAACCTTTATTATGCGTACGGTAGCGGTGTCCTTGTGTCTTTACGGTGTTTCCCCCGAGTTATGGCATAGGTCTTTCAAAAAGGGATTAAAACACGCTCTTTAAGGCTGGCAATGTAATAGTAATATCCCTGGTTTTGCAGTTGTCCATAGGCCACAGTATCCATTTAACATCTATATGGTCTGTTTGCTGTCCTTTGGCATAAAAACGCCAATAGCTAAGAGGTGTGCAAATCGGTGCGACAGCGACGATCGGCCATAGTATGCAGATTTCTCTATAGTTGTCTTTTACTCTTGAAGTAGCTTCATGTCACGGCTTTGCGCTAATATACTAACGTAGGAAATGAGACCATACCTTTCATTTACAGAACGAATACGTAATAAAACAAAATGGTAAATTAGTAACTAGACGTCAATCTGTCCAGTCTATCAATATTTTTGAGTTTCTCCTTAATGACTTCTGTCCCAGTTATTCTCTTTTTATTTATGTTAAAAGTGTACCCGGATAAACAGTGAATTAAAAAGATGCCAAGATAGCGATATAATAGACCTTATTTTTAATTCGAACAGTAGATAAATATAATTAATTTAGTTACAAATAATAATGAACTCGTTTGCTCAAATTAATTATCCAAAATATAGGATCAGATGCTAGAAGAATACCACATGTGTACCGCGCTATGCCAGAACCAAGACTGCCTTAGGGCTGACTAAGTCTTCTCTGCCTGTCCTCTAACGGTGTTGGCGATGATACTGCTCAGTGTTACACACTCTTCAGTGGATTCTTTCGCAGTCACTTGATACAGACTGGGCTTTGGAGTACATCTATTGCATGCTGGTAGTGAAGTGGTGGTGCCACCTTGTTGTGGTGGCTGGGCGTGTTGCTGTAATGTACTGAAATCGTAGATATCTCTAATTCTTATCACATACGGCCAGTAACATCTGCAGAAAAGCCTTATTCTCCGCTAGAGTCTGGTTTCCTGGTATCATGTTAAGTGCTACAAGGATCTCTCTACGCTGCGTCTACACCGCCAACATGAACATGTGTTAAGCGAATTTTTTCACTTAGTTGTACGATTTTCTTACATTCATTTTCTTTTATACGAACTTGGTCCTGATGATTACAAAACGACAAAAATAATTATCCAAATAGGTGCAGCTGCACTTAATATACATTCGGCAACTGGTTTTTATTTATTTAGATATATGCATTATACTATACTTTTTATATAACAGTTGAAAATTGAACTACCACATTCAAATTGAATATCTATTTTACTATGCGTCGTTGCATTTCGGCTGCTGTATATGACGGCTCATAATATATTTTCGGAATAGTCTGTTGACTTCTTCTATCAGTTCGACATTTAATATTCAACGTAATTCGGATGCATCGCATAAATATTTTTGTAGAATTTCTACGCCCGCCCACCGCCGGGGAACGTCGCCTCGCCTCACGTCTCACCTCATTTCCACCTCACCCCGCCTAACCGCGGGCCGGTGACGTACGAGGGCGAGAGGTGTCGCCATATTGACAGGCGGCGCCCCCAATACTATCCCTGATGCTAAGCATAGTCCAATATAAAAACAATGGCAACCACCGAGAGACAAACTATCCATAGCCGGTCGCAACTTCTTTGGTATCATTTTTTTCTAATAAATTAATGTAGATTAAAGCCGTTTATTTTAATGCCAGTACCTAACTCCGAAGCAGTTTCCTTTATGACGGAGGACATAGTATTTTTTTAAATATTATATTAGCGGGCCCAGCTGACGATGTCTCGCCCTGTTAATAAAAGAAAACCTTGACAAATTATATACTTAAACCTTTCTTATGAATTGCTTTATCTACCGGTAACAACCGCATGAAAATCAGTTGAGTAATTTTTGAGTTATTACAAACAAATGGACAGACGTTGCACAGGACTTTGTTTTATAATATGTAGTGTATATATTGTTAATCTACAAGAACATTGCAAGCCTACACAGATTAATTTGGTATCGGTTTGCATTATACAATGCGTTTCTCGTAATAAATAAAATACAACGGAGTTTAATTCATATATTTATTTATAAATTCGCTTTGATCCAGGTTAAGAAGGACGTGACTCTGGTAAACACTGAAGGTAAACCTGCTTGGCAGCCATCGCTTAGACCAAATGATACTACACCAACCTAAAATATATATCAAATTTATACGCTAAATTTAAACATAGCTTAAAACAGTTTTTAGTGCCAAAATTCTAGTGGAGAGTATTTATTGATATAAATATACAACAGGTAAACGGAAAACGCAAACCATGCTTAAATATAAAACTGATAGGTTCCTTTCAGAATCTTTCTCACCTAAAAAGCTAGCAAAATGGTGACCACCGTGAGGTTCTCTCGAACCTTCATTATGCGTATGCTAGCGTTGTGGAATGGGTTACCCAGCACGGTTTTTCCTTGGGGCTATAATATGGGACTCTTCAACAAGGGACTGAAATGCGTTCTTCGAGGTCAGCAACAAAACAGTAATGCCCTTGGTGTTGCAGTTGTCTATAGGCGATGGTAACAATTTACCATCTGGTAAAGGCCTTACCAAATAAAATACCAATAAGTACCAAATAAAAAAAGCATTTATCAAAAATTCCGCAAAATGTAAGCGTCTTATACCAGGTAAAATGCTTAAGACTAACTTTATAATTATAGTAAATGTGTCCCTAATCAGGTACAAGTTAACTCACCAAAATTTTCTGATTATTCTCTGTGACCACTAAAGGACCTCCAGAGTCACCGTCGCAGGTGCCTTTGCTTCCCTGACCGCTTGTACATAAGTGGCTTGCATCAACCTTCACTGAAAAACTGTTCTGGCAGACAGTATTTGTTAAAATGTTCAGAGACACCTGGTACAATGATGTTGTCTGGGGGAATGAGGCTTGACCTAAACAAGAAAAATATTCCTAAGTGAAATATCACTTGCTTTACAAAGTTTAAATTAATCAAAAATTCATTCCGAAAAAATTAAGCATTCTCAAACAATTGCCTCTTTGACTTTTTGACTGGTGGGTGAAGCAACGATTGCTTATTAGCGTGTTCGGACACAGCGTGGATGGACGTAGATTTGAATTCTAGCAACTAATCGAAGTAGGTAGCATTTTTGTCTAAGTCCGCCTGGCTAGCTACCATTCTAAAGTTGAAAATCTGTCGCCAAGCACTTGTTGGAGTGTTTCGCCAATTAGAACGAATCACGTCTAGGTTTAGCGTGTTAACCATCTTTTAACATCAGTCCACAGTCAGACCACATCGTCTTTTAACATCAAATGTGATTGTGGTCAAACGGTAAAATTGATTTCTTTTTATGTCATAGGTGGCAAACGGATATTTGGGTCACCTGATGTTAAGTGATCACCTGTTGGGGGGGACTAGGAAGGAAAGGGGAAGTGGAGAGGAGGAAAGAGAAGGGAGGTGGGCCTCCGGCGCTCTCACTAACCGAACGAAACGCAACAATGCAAGCACTGTTACTTCACGCCGGTTTTCTGCGAGAGGGTGGTACTACTCCAGGCGAGCCGACCCATTCATGCTGAAACCAGCTTCAACGTGGTAATACCACCTACTAAACCAACCATCTACCACCTACCACCTCGATAAAGTATAAAAAAACAAAACGTGACAAGTATTCCCATAGTACCACCTCTTCTTCTTTTTACCCTTATCCCACATAAGTAGGGTCGGTACAACATGTTTGTCATGTTGTGGTATATGATTTGGCTTAATTTTTACGATCGGCCGCCTGCCTGACATCAACCCTCCTTGGGATTATTTTGTTGAACCACTATATTTATGATTATTATTATATAGTTACGAAGACTGATGGGATCTTTTAGCATTACAATTTTTCTGTAGGCTTTACCTTTGGTAGGCTATTTATTGTGTCTGCTTCAGCGCTTCACCGTTCCGGTTACAAACGAAGTTCTTCAAGATTATGGTTTGCTTGCTATATT
>MU160580.1:5186-55569 GCA_015888305.1 Antheraea pernyi | reverse complement strand
CCACCACCTTCATCGGCTGACTCGTGCATCATTGCACATCACCGAGGCACCTTCAAGACATCACCGGCATCTGACTGTCGCCACCGAGGCGGGCTACCGGCGCTCTCGCTACCACCTTCGAGAGTTCTACGCCCGCCCACCGCCGGGGAACGTCGCCTCGCCTCACGTCTCACCTCATTTCCACCTCACCCCGCCTAACCGCGGGCCGGTGACGTACGAGGGCGAGAGGTGTCGCCATATTGACAGGCGGCGCCCCCAATACTATCCCTGATGCTAAGCATAGTCCAATATAAAAACAATGGCAACCACCGAGAGACAAACTATCCATAGCCGGTCGCCACTTCTTTGGTATCATTTTTTTCTAATAAATTAATGTAGATTAAAGCCGTTTATTGTAATGCCAGTACCTAAGTCCGAAGCAGTTTCCTTTATGGCGCACGACTCAGTAATTTATTTAAATTATATATTAGCGGGCCCAGCGGACTATGTCTCGCCCTGATAATAAAAGAAAACCTTAACGAAAATATACACCTGAACCTTTATCATGAATCGCTTTATCTACCGGTGAAAACCGCATGAAAATCTCTTAATTAATTTTTGAGTTTATTGCAAACAGACAGGCAGACGTTTGTCTGCTGAGAACTTTGTTTTATAATGTATAGTGATTATATTGTTAATATACAAGAACATTGCAAGCCTACACAAATTAATTTGGTATCGGTTTGCATTATACAATGCATTTCTCGTAATAAATAAAATACAACGCAGTTTAATTCATATATTTATTTATAAATTCGCTTTGATCCAGGTTAAGAAGGACGTGACTCTGGTAAACACTGAAGGTAAACCTGCTTGGCAGCCATCACTTAGACCAAATGATACTACGCCAACCTAGAAATATAGTTCAAATTTATACGCTAAATTTAAACATAGCTTAAAACAGTTTTTAGTGCCAAAATTCTAGTGGAGAGTATTTATTGATATAAATATACAACAGGTAAACGGAAAACGCAAACCATGCTTAAATATAAAACTGATAGGTTCCTTTCAGAATCTTTCTCACCTAAAAAGCTAGCAAAATGGTGACCACCGCGAGGTTCTCTCGAACCTTCATTATTCGTATGCTAGCGTTGTGGAATGGGTTACCCAGCACGGTTTTTCCTTGGGGCTATAATATGGGACTCTTCAACAAGGGACTGAAATGCGTTCTTCGAGGTCAGCAACAAAACAGTAATGCCCTTGGTGTTGCAGTTGTCTATAGGCGATGGTAACAATTTACCATCTGGTAAAGGCCTTACCAAATAAAATACCAATAAGTACCAAATAAAAAAAGCATTTATCAAAAATTCCGCAAAATGTAAGCGTCTTATACCAGGTAAAATGCTTAAGACTAACTTTATAATTATAGTAAATGTGTCCCTAATCAGGTACAAGTTAACTCACCAAAATTTTCTGATTATTCTCTGTGACCACTAAAGGACCTCCGGAATCACCGTCGCAGGTGCCTTTGCTTCCCTGACCGCTTGTACATAAGTGGCTTGCATCAACCTTCACTGAAAAACTGTTCTGGCAGACAGTATTTGTTAAAATGTTCAGAGACACCTGGTACAATGATGTTGTCTGGGGGAATGAGGCTTGACCTAAACAAGAAAAATATTCCTAAGTGAAATATCACTTGCTTTACAAAGTTTAAATTAATCAAAAATTCATTCCGAAAAAATTAAGCATTCTCAAACAATTGCCTCTTTGACTTTTTGACTGGTGGGTGAAGCAACGATTGCTTATTAGCGTGTTCGGACACAGCGTGGATGGACGTAGATTTGAATTCTAGCAACTGATCGAAGTAGGTAGCATTTTTGTCTAAGTCCGCCTAGCTAGCTACCATCCTAAAGTTGAAAATCTGTCGCCAAGCACTTGTTGGAGTGTTTCGCCAATTAGAACGAATCACGTCTAGGTTTAGCGTGTTAACCATCTTTTAACATCAGTCCACAGTCAGACCACATCGTCTTTTAACATCAAATGTGATTGTGGTCAAACGGTAAAATTGATTTCTTTTTATGTCATAGGTGGCAAACGGATATTTGGGTCACCTGATGTTAAGTGATCACCTGTTGGGGGGGACTAGGAAGGAAAGGGGAAGTAGGTTTAGCGTGTTAACCATCTTTTAACATCAGTCCACAGTCAGACCACATCGTCTTTTAACATCAAATGTGATTGTGGTCAAACGGTAAAATCGATTTTTTTTTTATGTCATAGGTGGCAAACGGATATTTGGGTCACCTGATGTTAAATGATCACCACAGTCCATAGACACTTGCAAAACCAGGAGAGTCGCCAGTGCGTTGTCTCTGTTGGGGTGGGACTAGGAAGGGAAGGGGAAGGGGAAAGGAGGAAAGGGAAAGGAGGTGGGCCTCCGGCGCTCTCACTAACCGAACGAAACGCAACAATGCAAGCACTTTTACTTGACGCCGGTTTTCTGCGAGAGGGTGGTACTACTCCAGGCGAGCCGACCCATTCATGCTGAAACCAGCTTCAACGTGGTAATACCACCTACTAAACCAACCATCTACCACCTACCACCTCGATAAAGTATAAAAAAACAAAACGTGACAAGTATTCCCATAGTACCACCTCTTCTTCTTTTTACCCTTATCCCACATAAGTAGGGTCGGTACAACATGTTTGTCATGTTGTGGTATATGATTTGGCTTAATTTTTACGATCGGCCGCCTGCCTGACATCAACCCTCCTTGGGATTATTTTGTTGAACCACTATATTTATGATTATTATTATATAGTTACGAAGACTGATGGGATCTTTTAGCATTACAATTTTTCTGTAGGCTTTACCTTTGGTAGGCTATTTATTGTGTCTGCTTCAGGAAAATATAGAACTGTGGATTTCTCGAAGTTTAAAATCGTCAATACGTCGGGAGCTGACGTGGTGATTATGTCTATACCTTTCTTTGGGAAGAGCCTTTTTACAGGTTTTTTACAGGCTTTTGTGATGGTGATGATTTAAGGTTACTAATAAACACTTGAAACATTGTTATATTTTAAGTGAAAAAATTACATACTATCACTCGTTTTTCCGTATCCAGAGGCTGTTCCAGTTAACCCGGCATAGTCTCGTGTCGCTGATGTGGGTAATATAATTGCCTGAATATTATCTACAAAAATGAAACGGGCATATTAATTTAAATTGCTTTATATAGCAGTACTTCTACAGCATATCTTTTGTAACCACAGAACTTGTTCTATGAACATTTGATATATCATTTATTAAAATCTTTATTTTCTTGATTTCTATCTAAAATAACAATTTTCTCACCAAAATACCACATTAAATAAAATAAACTGATCAATTTATGTAAGAACTTCGTTGGGCGGTAATAGGCATTATCAAGCTACAACTTTTCTCTAGGATTACCCCCTACAACGTCACAAACTTACAAACTCACAAACTTTACCTCTTTATAATATGAGTATATAGAAAATAGCCCCTGCCCGCGACTTCGTCCGCGTAGTAATAGTTACTACTCTGGGCTAATGCTGACACACAGCGGAAGCTCTCAAAAAGAAAAAAACATCTCGATTTTGAAACATCTTTCATCTGTGCTCCGCTCGTATTAGCGTTAGCGATGATGATATATAGCCTATAACCATTCTCGATGGAAGAGCTATATAACACTGAAAGAATTATTCAAATCGGACCAGTAGTTCCTGAGATTACCCCTTACAACGCCACAACGTCCCAAACTTTACCTCTTTATAATATTAGTATAGATTTATCAATTTTTAAACATTTCTTTTCCATTATAATAAAGAAAATGAGTCGCTAAAGCATCTACTAACATACATGTAACCTATAAACTACCGTATAAGCTAAGATCATATCCCGTTGCGGAAATTTGTCAATAGTAAGTATTTATTTTATTTTAATTTTAGCAACCATATTTCTAGTAGATTATTACTGCCATTATCGAGTATATATGATATTACAAGTTTCTTGTAATCATTTCAATGAACAAACAAAGATGGTGGCCGTCTTCTTAGAACTTTCCAGGGAGTTTTTGTGGCGTCTCAGAATTCATCCTCCGTAGTATTATTTTCCATCCACTTCAGTTACACAGCACAGCAATTGAGCTATATTACTTAAAATGCCACTAATATTACAAAATATAATGTTACAACTTTGTCAAAATAACAAAAGCGCGTTGACCTACTATAAAGGGTTAACATAAATTACCATATCATGGATGCCAAGATGTAGTAGATTTTATTGGTCTCTTTATGAAAAATCTGCTGATAAAATTTGCATCATTTTTTCAATTAAAATTATTAAATAAAAACACTTACTATTAAATGTAACGCTTCCAATTTTCGCGATAGCAATATCATTCGTTATAGCATTTGGATTCCACGAGGAGTGAACGACAATATCTTTTGTTTGAATCCTTGTGCCGCCCGTGAAAATTGTTAGTGATCCAACTACTACTTCGAATTGTGTGGCCTGACTCTCCCCATCCCACCAGCAGTGCGCGGCAGTTAAAACTCTTGTATCGGAAACAATTGAACCACCGCAGATTGATGTACCTTTGTTCGATAGTGTAACTACTAATCCTGCCTGTAAAGTGATTCGCATTTATAATTAACACTGGTAACTTTGTTAAGAACTATATATTATTACTAGCCTTTTACTAACGCGACTTTATCTGTGCAAAATTATCACCTTGAATAGCACGAAATTTTTCTTCTAGAATTTTGATAAAAAAATACATAAACATAATTATTTCTTACTAAAAGTGTGTAAGTTTTACATTTGTAAAATAAAATATTGAATCCCAACACAAAATTCCAGTTTACCACTCCTTTAAAGTACGACTTTTAGAATAAAACTATTTTACGTCCTTCCCAGGGTTTCAAACTATGTCCATACCACATTTCATCTAAATCTGTTCAACGGTTTAAGAGTGAAATGGTAACAGACAGACAGACTTACTTTCACATTTACAATTTTAGTACGGATATAGTCTCCAACTTAATAGAGGAAAGTTAAACTTGAACACGATCAAAAATGACAGAGACTCAAAAGTATGTATTTTATTGCTTTTAAAAAGCATACTTAATTCCCAACATACGTTTGTATGCAAAACATATAAAATAGTGTTTAGATTTGACAAATTTAATATTATTCCACGAGATAATGCGCATATATTTGAAACATAATGAATATATTGTTATTTTTCGGTATTATGGTGAGCTTACAAAAGTTGTGCAATTTGATTACTAATTCGTGTAATCAAATTAGAATTTGCGTTTTATTTATATCGATATGATAAATCCGTAAATAGCACATTAGCAATTCTGAAACACAAATAATCATCAGATGATAATAATGATGATTGCTTTTGCGGGTCGCGTTTCGGGATCAGCCTGTGCATATCGAGCTTTTCGAAGGCCGGCATGACAGCGGCGACCGGCGATGGATACTGTGGATCACTCGGTGGTCGCCATTGTTTTTGGATTATACTGTGCTTACCATCAGGCACAGTGCAGTCATACATACGTTTGTATGCAAAACATATAAAATAGTGTTTAGATTTGACAAATTTAATATTATTCCACGAGATAATGCGCATATATTTGAAACATAATGAATATATTGTTATTTTTCGGTATTATGGTGAGCTTACAAAAGTTGTGCAATTTGATTACTAATTCGTGTAATCAAATTAGAATTTGCGTTTTATTTATATCGATATGATAAATCCGTAAATAGCACATTAGCAATTCTGAAACACAAATAATCATCCGACGATAATAATGATGGTTGCTTTTGCGGGTCGCGTTTCGGGATCAGCCTGTGCATATCGAGCTTTTCGAAGGCCGGCATGACAGCGGCGACCGGCGATGGATACTGTGGATCACTCGGTGGTCGCCATTGTTTTTGGATTATACTGTCCTTACCATCAGGCACAGTGCAGTCATTTTGCAGTGCTACTATAAAAAAAAATTAAGGAGGTTCTTACTCCCATCTCCCATCTTAACTAAGAGTAGGAATAACATGTTTTACCTATTAGACTTTCACCTATATATAATCTCTTTATTTACATCTCTTATCTTGTCATACAAACGAAAACTAAAATAATTGATAAACCAGAGCTCATCCAGTGGTCGAACTTCGACCATACAGAAATAAAATATTTTCCTTTTTTTATTTTTATCTCTTTATTTACATCTCTTATCTTGTCATACAAACGAAAACTAAAATAATTGATAAACCAGAGCTCATCCAGTGGTCGAACTTCGACCATACAGAAATATTTTTTTCCATTTTTTATATTTTTGGTAATTGATAACACTATAACTCGTCAATGAATACAAAACAATGCAAAAATGAAGAAAATCGGCTGAGATACAGAGGAGGGAAATGTTGTTAACTGTTTTTTTTTTTTTTTCGAACTGACTACACCATTGACCAAGCAAGGTCTTAACAGCTTCACCGGACTACCTCGTTAAGTGTTTCCCCACTGCCTATTTATATACATAGGAGATAACGTCGAATTACATTGTTTATGTCAGACGAATTTAATAATAGTGATTTCGAAACCCTTTCTTTATCAATATTTAATTATACTTTATCCTCAATATTGTTGATTAGATTAGAGAATTTATACATAGTCACGTAAATAAAATCAACTCAAAGTTACCTGATACGAAACGGCGCTAACGGCTGTAACTTGGCTGCCTCCTACAATCCTTAGCGAACTCGAAGACAGTTCCAACTGTTTCAAAGCGTCCGCTTTTGGTATTCCTACTTTGTTATGATAATCAAAGAGCGTTACTTCCTCACTCATACAATATCTTGTAATGCATAGAGACAGTATAGTTATTAAAAGCATGTTTACTTGTTCAAATAGTTGTTGACTGATGTACTAATTGGGATGTATCGCCATTTTATTTAAAATCTTATCTCTTATCGTAATTGATTGATTAAAGAACTACTATATAGGTGTATATTCGTAACAAATTCAATCTGGCTTGTTTGTTTTCATCATATTAATACTTTTTATTATCTATACATGTTGCCAATGTGTATTCAACATTTATATTAATAGGTAAAATATGACCTACGTGTAGATAATTCGTACATCAAGGACACGATAATTAAAAATACTAACAGCAAACCAAGTAATTACAGAACAAAGACACTTTAATTAAAGTAATAGATACACAGAATACTCGATAAAAAGAGAAAGTCCAACTTTTCGCAAGCCGGCATAACAGCGGCGACCGGCGATGGATAGTCTATCACTCTGTGGTCACCATTGTTTCTGGATTATACTGTGCTTAGCATCAGGCACAGTGCAGTCATATTGCAGTGCTACATTAAAAAAAAATGAGCGTGTTACAAGAACGAGACTGACAAAAACAAACGAACAAAGTCTCAATTCAAAAATAGATGAGCCAAGATTAAAGATGTATTTCCGTAATAGTTTCATATTATAATTTAAAATAGTTTGTGACTTTAAAAATAACAATTAAATGTTTTGCGGTTTAATGTAAAATTATATTTAAAACATCGTTTTATATGCTTATTTGTTATTGTTACTTTTACTACAGAGTAAAATACAGATATACGGATACAGCTTAACATATAATACATTTTTATGTAATATGTAACTTTATCGGTTATAAAAACAAAAAATAATTATGAAAAAAAACTAAACCTAGTTTAAAACAATAATAATGTATTTATGATTATCTCATCGTAAAGCAAAGACGTGAATATTTAGTGTAAAAACTGTTGCCTTTATTTGTCTAGGACTAATTTCCGTAGAACTGATGGATTTATTATTTCGCAAGTACTTCTTCTAAGTACTCTGAAGTTAGTTTTTTAAAGAATTGGAAGGGAAAAGAAAGAAATTATTATTAATATTTACAGGGATTAATATGCATGCTCCTCAATATAAATCGCTTATTACAGTACTTTAAATTAGTGTATGTTCAAAACCAACTGTGGTAAACTGGTCATCCCGTATTTTTGACTCAACTCAACAAAACCCCATAGTGCATTACCGATTTGCCGGTCTGTAAGTTTAAACATCATATCAAACGGGTTTTGATGTCAAAGGCTATTTATTATAGAGTGAATCAACATGTAAACGATGGTGCTGTTTAAAATTAACATTCTTCTTTATGCATCTCCTAAAAACAATTGTAATCATTACATAGTATAAAACAAAGTCCCCTACCGCGTCTGTCTGTCTGTTCGCGATAAACTCAAAAACTACTGGACGGATCTTTATGCGGTTTTAACCAGTGGATAAAGTGATTCACGAGGAACGTTTTGGTATATAATTTGTCCCGCATTTTATTATAATCAGGGCGAGACAACGTCTGCCGGGCCCGCTAGTTCTAATATATTATACAAATATATACCTTAAAAAGATCATAAGCGCGCATAAGCGATTAAGGTATTTTTTATTTTGATTAGAATTAAATTTCATCAGTTAGTTAGAGTCGAGACAAAAATATTCACAAACTTTGTGAAGAAATCCTAAATTTGATTTGATCACCACCCTAAGCTTTGATAATCTATACAGTTGTATTACTATTATTATAAAGAAGAGGTTTGATTTCTTATTTGTAATAGATACGCTCAGAAATACTCAACTAGTTTAAAAAAATCTTACACCTATAGAAAGCTATATTATCAGCGAGTAACATGAGCTGTATTTTATTTTCAAGTGATATTAAAGCGAGCCAAACCACAGACTTGAGACATCCAAGCCACCCCCCCCCCCGCACCTCTGCACGTGCACCACCCTGCTGAATAACGAACGAGGCAATGGCGAAAGCGGGGTGGTAGGGTTTTACAGCTCGACTGGGTCGCAACCACCATGTACATGGCCAAAACGCCCGTCATAGTGATTAGCTTCTGCGGGTCGCGTTTCGGGATCAGCCTGTGCATATCCAGCTCTTCGCAGTCCGACATGACAGCGGCGACCAGCGATGGATTTTGTGTCACTCGATGGTTGCAATTGTTTTTGGATTATACTGTGCTTACCATCACGCACAGTGCAGTCATTTTGCCGTGCTACAATTAAAAAAAAAACCGAAATCTCGTATTCTATGAAAAACTTCAGCGAACATTTATCACCATTTTGCTTTACCTTTTCTGTCTGTAACACCTTGCGATTTGATTGATATCAAGTAATTAATTTCAAATGAATTATTCATCTGTAATTTTTCCAATGACTAATATTTCGAAAACCTTGTCTTCTCGTAGATTAATATTTAATTCAGAAATAAGTTGGACACTAACAGAAATTTACTAACACTAGCAATTATTACATTGCAGGTCCGATAACAAGCCAACCTGTTACAGGCAGAAGCGTTAAAGTGAAATTATAATAAAGAGTACCTGAAGTTTCGGTTACAGAAACATATAGTGAATAAATGATCCTAGGCATAAATAAATAGCGGAACTTTGTTGTGACATATGACTATCGCTCCTAATATATAGCTCCATACAATGGAGGGCCGGTTTTTTTTGGACTACAAAATAAATACAATTTCCTAGTTAATAATCCTTGTAATTAATATTATTTAACATCAAATACTCTAGATATTCTATTACTACATTTATAAGGTCTGTCTTCGTAATTTGAATGATAGCTTCTTGCACAGAAGGTAACATATCTTCTTTAACCAGTACCGCGAGCCGGAAATATAATTCTTGACGTTAACTATTCGTACCGTGTTACTTAACGTTAGTTAACTATACGTCATACTATTACGGTAGATGTCAGCAGCACGAACATTATAATCTTACTCACGTGAAGTCGATACAGTAAATTACTATAGTTGAATATATGGTACTCTGTGGTTGGACAAAACAGAATGATTGACCGAAAGTAATGAGTGATTCGTTTAGAAGTAGCTATCATGGTATTCGTTTAATGATTTATAGCACTTAAAAAGTAAAATTAGTGACGAACTTTAGTTCTAAATACGCTCTCGTGGCGCTGTTTAAGTTTCCATACAAAAGTGAATAGTTACGTGTGACTATACGATTGTGTACTCAATTTACAAGTTTGTACTCTTCGCAGTCATTGGATTTACCCACTAGATATCGTGAATAATATTATCTACGGATCTATCATTTTTCAATCACCTTATTAAATGCAAACGATAAGATATACGATGACGCATTTGATAAAGTTCGTTTATATACACATATACTACATCGGTAACACCATGGTTCTGTGATTTAATACTGAAGAGGTCCTACGTCGCTTTACTACATAACGGTAAGGGTGTAAGGGGTGTCGAATAACATTATAAGACTTGAGACACCCAAGCCAACCTCACCTGCACGTGGTGCACCCTACTAAATAACGAACGAGACAATGGCGAAAGCGGGGTGGTAGGTTTCTACAGCCTGACTGGGTCGCAATCACCATGTATATGGCAAAAAAGCCCGTCATAGTGATTCGCTTCTGCAGGTCGCGTTTCGGGATCAGCCTGTGCATATCCAGCTTTTTGCAGGCCGGCATGGCAGCGGCGACCGGCGATGGATAGTGTGTCACTCGGTGGTCACCATTGTATTTGAATTGTACTGTGCTTACCATCAAGCACAGTGCAGTCATTTTGCCGTGCTAGTATAAAATAAAAATAAAATCAGATCATTCGAAATATTATGTAAAAAATATTAATAAAGCTATACAAGGAAGGATTATAACGGATTTTTTTTGTCAAAACAGGTTCCTGAGTGAATGAACTTCATAACTTTTTAATATAAAATAATCTTTATAAGTTTAACAAATTATTAACGAATGTGAATAGTATTTTTTTTAAGAACATATTTGTACTTCTAAAAGGAAAGTGTTTGGTTTATTTAAATTGGTACAATTTACTCTTCGTAGTGAATTTAAATCTTGGCAAAACCATGACATGTTTTTATTAATTGACTACATTTAATTAATAATCTATACTAATATTATAAAGAGGTAAAGTTTGTGACGTTGTGACGTTGTGGGGGGTAATCTCAGGAACTACTGGTCCGATTAAAAATTCAGTGTTATATAGCTCATTTATCGAGGAAGGTTATAAGCTATATATCATCACGCTAAGACCAATAGGAGCGGAGCACCGATGAAGAATGTTTCAAAACCGGGATTTTGTTTCTTCTTCAGTTCTTCAGAGTATCCACTGCGTGTTAGCGTTAGCCCAAAGTAACTATTCCACGCGAACGAAGTCGCGGGCAGAGGCTAGTAAGGTATTAAGTTAAAAAGACTTTTATAATTCGTACTTCCACAAGCGTTAACTGAAAAAATATAGAGCAATACAATTTGGTTATATTTTTCGTAATAGGTAATGTAATTTTTTTATAAGACCTAAGAAAAGAAATTGATAAAGTCATAAATTTAATACAGTGAAACCTGAATAAATAGACTCTTTAAGGGTACATAAAACGTTTCCCACTTTAAGAGGTTTCTCGCTTATGCAGTTTATTAAAAATCCATTTACAAAAATTAAGGTTGGAAGGAATGAAAATGGGAAAAATAAAAAACACTATTGATGTAATAAATTATATATTAAACATCTATTCTTATTACATATAAGAATAATACTTCTTACTACAATCGTACAATCTACAATGACTCGTTTGTACAATGGGCTCGCGTCCAAGCACATCTCATTAGATATATTTGACCATCCAGCAACATTCTTGATTATATTTGCCATCTTGTTTTCTTTTACATACGTTAATATATATATATATATGTTAGAGGAGGCCTTTGCCAAGAGGCACACTGAACTCAGAGATATTTTATAACCAAAGAGACAACCACAATTCAAAGAAAGAAGAAAGTAATTCAGGATAAGAGGCTTATTATTATTATAATTATTATTATATGTATAGAAAATCAGTAGTAGCTTATATATATATTGTTGGAAATAAATGAAATGTCGGGTAGTTATACTGTGACTATGTTTTATAAGGGGCGACGCTTGGCGTGGTGTTGACTCAGTCTTTCGGTGGCCGTCGTAACGTGTAGTAGCTCTGTCCGAACTCGTGTCAGTTATATAAAAAGTGATTCGTTGTTAGAATGTGTTCTGAACAATTTATATTCTAAATTGGCCAGTCCCCTTTTATTTTTTTATAATCAATAATTGTTTCCATTTCTAACAATATTATATATTTATACATGAATTCATTTTCACATTTTCATTTATTCTTATTATATTTTTCTTTATTGTGTTTTTTCAAATGTTAATCAATATTTAATGTTACATAATTTAATTTTTCCATATTATTAATAGTGTAAGTTGTATCGATTTGATAAAGCGTTGTAGGTTTTCAGTCTAGTAAGCTTATTATTATTGTTATTATATTACTCATCGATCTGTTGATTGTTGCATTATCCACAATTGTAAATAAAAAAATATTACATTACAAAACGTATGAAATTACATATTCCAATTTATCCAATTAATGAAGGAAGTGACTCTTATGAACACGGAGGGGAATCCAAACTCGCATCCCTGTGGTGCTGCGAACGTTACTATCCCAATCTGGAAAATTGAAAAACGTCTAGATCTTAATAATATGTCGCCACTATATCTGAATGCATCGAATTTATAGCAGAGCCAACGTAGTATTACCATCTCTTATATAAACATGAACAGACATGCAGGTGAATTATTAAGGTCAACGTAGAGTGTAAAAAAAAAGATTTTTCATCATCGATTTCAATATTTCAATAGAAGTATACAGAAAGAGGTCGTCTTTAAAATATTTAGAGATGATCTATACTTTTTGCACATTTCGATTGTTTTTTCTTACATTTTAACGATTTCTAATCTATATAATTATACTTTCCGATAACAATTTCATCATACTCTCAAATCAATATTGAAAACTTTTTGATAGGTAAATAAATACCTGGAATAAATATTCTCCACAAAAAAGCATTTACAATACGTATGTTACACCATCACATCACCATTACACCATTTCAGCTATATTGTAACATTATTATTTTATTTTAAACTCTCAGGAAAACTTACAGCTAAACAAAAAAAAAATACCTTACATATTTAAATACGATCGAAGGCTATTAACAATTTTCCGCATCTAGCTATCAAGGTTTATGAAGTCGTTGAGACCTAATGGTTTGACCGATGGAATATCATTCCGATGTCCAGAGATTCATACCCCGGCATGTACCAACGAATTTTTTTGAATTCGCGTAAATTTACTTATTTATATTGGTGAAACTATCGTCTGACGATGAAGGAAAACGTCGTGAGGAAACCTGAACCGAGAAATGTTCTTGTCGTATTACTGTATGTGGGGAAAACATAGAACTGTCGATTTCTCATAAGTACTTCGAAATCGCCAATACGTCGTGGGCTGGCGTGGTGATTATACATATAAAATATATTATACACATAACTTTCTTCGGGAAAAGCCCTATTGCCCTACAGTGGATTTCTTACAGGCTGGCACTTAAATAAGCTTTTCACTTTAAAAACGAATAAAGGGAAATCTCTAACCAGTATTCTCTGATTGTTCCGCACCGCAGTCAAAGGGCCACCCGAATCACCGTCACACGTACCACGGCCGTTATAACCGCTCGTGCAAAGATGGCTGCCATGGATGCTGATGGTAGAATTACTCTGGCAAACAGCATTGCTGATCACTGTCACTGAAGCTTGATGAAGAGCTGTACTCACGGGGAAACTGGTCTGTGCTGGAATTATATTCAAATTAACCAGCTTTAAATTATACCTGCGACGTATGAAGTTCATCACATTTTGTTGGTGGTAGATCTACGCTGATGCTATTACTGGTTTCAGCATGAATGGGTCGGCTCGCCCGGGGTACTACCCTCTCACAGAACAGTGAACGTGAAGTAACAGTGTTTGCCATTGTTGCGTTTCGTTCAGTCAGTGAGAGCCCCAGAAGCCCACCTGCCCTCTCCCCAAACACACGCTTGTAACGCATTTGCGACTCCCCTGGTCTTACAAGTGTCTATGGACGGTGGTGATCACTTAACATCAGGTGACTCACCTGTTCGTTTGCCCCCTATGATATAAAAATATATATTGTATGTATATGTATATTGTAGTGCGCTTTTTGTATAAAATTTATTTTAAATTCTAATAATTACTAAACTATAACGGAATCGGAGTAGTAGTTCCTGAGATTAGCGTGTTCAAGTAAACAAACTCTTCAGCTTTATAATATTAGTATAGAAAAAAATTTAATATATCACATTATAATTGATTTAAAAATTATAAAGAGAGCAATGTTATTCCGTTTTGTCGGCCGTCCTTATGACTGCTTGGGATTTTTTTTATTTAGTGTTAACAACCTTATTTTTAATTATATTTATTATTTATTAAAATTAAAATCTGCTAAGGCCATTTAGAAAAAAACATATAAAAAGTCTTCCGAGAAGGAGATACCGTGACACTTATCAGAGAATACCGAGATAAAACACTTAAGAGAGAAATCTTTCCACGTCCCTTTTCGTGTACGTTATACAAATCACCGTAGGACCCGGCTGTTTGCGGCCCGGATCTACCCGTGATTCATCCCTTTGCACGCTCCTAACATTCGTTATTTTCTCCCGAACGACTGTTCTATTACATGGATCTACGAAACATTAACTTCTACACTACTGACATATATTTATTTTATTTCTGGCAACCAATCTTCTAGTAGATTAGTACTGCCATTGTCGAGTAGGTTTATATTACAAGTTTCATGCTATCGTTTTCATAAACTAAACAAGATGGCGGCCTCTTTGTTAAAACTCTTCAGAGTGTTTTTATGGCAAGACAGAATTCATGCCCCGTGGTATTATTTTCTAACCACTTGTGCACAATACGGCTATTAATATCAGTTAGTTATCAAATAGAGAGTCCAAAATAATTCGTCGTTATCACCAGTCTGTAATAAGCCCACATCAGGGTCATACGCCTCTTTCTGAAGGTAGGTATGGGCACAATCACCACGCCAGCCCATGACTATTGGCGATTACCATCTCTGAGTGATTGACAGTTCTATATTTCCCACATGCGGTGATATAACAAGAGCATTTATTAGGCTTAATTTGTTTGTTTTGCCTTCATAGTCATCCGATAGTTTTACCAACTTAAAAATGTATGCAAACTCCGGAAAAAATTGTTCGAATCGAAATTGCTAGTATACTATATATCAGTAGGAGTTCCTGGCGGGATCTTGGAATGTCATGTAATGTTTTTTTAATGTTTTATTCATAATATTGTGTTATTTGGTATTTTCTAATATTGGTGGTGTTTTACGTAATACAGTTCGGTTATTATGCACAAGTGAACTTGACGGGAAATAATACCATGGACCATGAATTCTGAGATGCCAACGAAACTCCATGGAAAGTTGTAACAAGGGGACCACTATCTTGTAAGAACATTGAAATTATCATAAGACACTTTTATATTACTACCTACCTACTCGACAATGGCAGTAATAATCTTCCATAACTTTATTTTTATCTATTGTTTTTAAATATTAACCCCAAAACGTATGCCTCTTATGGGATTTAATTGACGTCACAACATTCTAAGCCGTAATATATTTCTTCTTTGTCTACATACAGAAATATTTAATCCCAGAACATTGTTTCGGAAGGTGTGATGTCATGCGTCTTATTAAAAAGTTATGGTACCCACCATCTTGTTCAAACATTTAACTATCATGAGACACTTGTCTTATTACCTACCTACTGCTTGCAGAGTGTGCGAAAATTGGACTTGCTTGGAGTGAGGTGAAGCGTCAAGCCATCGACAGATCGAGATGGAGAAGCATGTGTCTGCCTTCTGCCCCGACAGTTTGGGAACATAGGATCCCAAGAGAGAGAGAGAGACTCGACAAAGGCAGTAATAATCTGCCATAACTTTATTTTTATCTGTACATTTTAAAAATATGTCTTCATTATTGTTTTTAAATATTAACCCCAAAAACTTATGCCTCTTATGGCATTGAATTGACGTCACAACATTCTAAGCAGCAATATATTTCTTCTTTATTTACATACGGAAATATTTAATCCCAAAACATTGTTCCAGAAGGTATGATCTCATGCGTCTTGTTAAAAAGTTATGGTACCCGCCATCTTGTTCAAACATTTAACTATCATGAGACACTTGTCTTATTACCTACCTACTCGGCAATGGCAGTAATAATTTGAAAGACTGGTTGCCAAAAACAAAATATATAGAAGATTTCACTTAAAAAATAGAATTGCCATATCCATTTGACATACGACCATCAACGGCACCCATTGTGTTGTAAGCCAACGGAGTAGTACATACCGTCGCTAGTTTTGCCGAAACCGGACACGGTGCCCGTCAACCCGACGAAGTCCCGGTTAACGTCGTCCATTCCCGGCAACGGGACAGCTTGTATGTTATCTAAGCAAAAACGGGGCATTGTTGTAATAAAGTTCCCCATTCAAAAATTTGTTAGGGGAATTTTTCCTCGAAACTCTCGCTACGGTGTATCGTCAAAGTTTATCCTTTTTTAGGTAATCAGTGACGCTTTTGTGTTAACTGTTCTAATCTTTTTTCTGCAACTTCTTCTGCGTACCTCTTTGATTATTTAGGACTAGCTGTTCCTGCGACTTTTTCAGCGCATTATAGTTACTTTGGGCTAACGCTCAAACGCAGTGATAGCACTCAAAAGGAAAAAAAGAAAAATTTTGAAACATTCTTCATTGGTGCTTCGCTCCTATTCCTCGATAAATGAGCAATCTAACGCTGAATTTTGTAAATCGAACCGGAATTTCCTGACAGTAGCGCGTTCAAGCAAACAAACAAACAAACCCTCCAGCTTTATAATATTTGTATAGATTAAAAGTAGCTCATGTCCTTTTCCCGGTACTAGATTACAAGTACAATGACTAAATATAGAGCCTCGTCATTATCTTATACATGCCCCATCTCTGTCAAACTTATAGTACCGAAGTATTATTTTAACAAGTGTAAGAGAGACGAATATATGTAATGTTTTTTTTATACTTTAGAGGTTTTAGCGTTTGACCACAACCTCATATGATGTTAAATTTATGACGTAGTCTAAGATGGTAAACACGCCAATCCTAGAGGATACTGGTTCTCAAGTGCAGCCGTCGGAACATACCAACAGGTGCTTGGCAACAGACTTTCAACTTGAGGGTGGTAGCTAGCCAGGCGGATTTGGAAAAAACCCTACCACCATGCCGTGGTTTTATCACGATATTTCCCTTCACCGGAAGCTCCAACTCTGTTGCAAGGATTCGAACCTACGTCCATCGCTGTTATGTCTGTACACAGTATGTGAAGCGGGTTTTAGTGTCAAAAGGCTACTATAAAGTGGATCAATACGTGAACGATGGTGACGTCTGGAATTGACTCCTCTCTGTGCATCCACTAAAAACGGTATTGTAACGTATAATGTATTCGAAATATATATATATATATATATACTATATATGTTAAAAAGAAGTACCCGATCGAGTTTCTTGCCGGTTCTTCTCAATGACTGGGTTGTTTTCCGAACTGGTGGTAGTTTTGACGTTCATAAGCGGTTTTGATTTGATTTGGTATCAACTAAGCTATCATCGCTAAAATGTTAACCAATTTCAGAGCTACATGTTATCAAACCCAAAAATTGTCATACTTTGCACGGTTGTTAATGAATTAACGCAAAGTATTATGAGCGAATGGTATTTACGAACTTAGCTATGCAATTTCTATTGGCAGCATTTAATATAGAAAATAAATATCATGTAGATAAAAACCTTGAGAAGTATGATGATATGGGCATGTCGTATCGCCGAACAATCATCGCTTCAAATGACGTAGATTGCGCGGCAGGTTATGATTTCGTTTCTCTTAAACCACATAAAAGTAAATATGCCATTGCTTACTGTTAAAACTGACGCTGGGCATCCTAACCATGGCGATGTCATGGATTATGCTATTTGGGTTCCAGTTATTGTGAACGATAACATCTGAAGTGTCAATTCTAATTCCTCCTGAGAATAAAGTCACGGAGCCGAGTACGATGGTGAAGATCCTAGCTTGGTTCCTGCCATCCCACCAGCAATGCGCCGCGGTCAGGACCCTTGTGTTAGAGATGAGCGAACCACTACAGACAGAGGTCCAGCCAGTTGTGAGAATAGATAATATGCCAGCCTGAAAATAAATGGCTTTTTATAATACTTATTCTTTGTGATACGTTTTATAGCCCTTGGATCACTATTTAAAGCAAAGTCCGATACGAAACATAAACTATTCAAGGTTTTATTTATTATCTTTCTATAACAATGTCCGTCCTTGAGTTGCCATCTTTCTCTATTGCCAACTTGATTCCGGTGTCTATTTTCACATACGTTTTGTCTTATTTCTCATTATTAATACTGTGTGAGGGTTCAAAGTATTATAACATAAAATTTGAAGACTATGTCATGAGTTATGTAGAATCTCTATCAGAGTAAGCTGATGGTATATCACTTACAAAAAAAAATATTTTCCTCACGGTAGAAGACTTTTTAAATGAGATTAATATTTTCTCCGAGACTTCATCTCACAAACTTTATCTCTGTATATTAATTAGTATACATTTGTGATAGCATTGTTTAAGTCTATCATTTGACCTTTATCTTCCATATAATAAGTATATTTATTTATTTTTTGTTAATATATCTTATATAATTTTAATAAAACCAAGAAGAGCTAATGAGACCGTTATTTATTACTTAAACGAAAGCCACTTACATGATGAGGTATCGCAGATGGTGTCTGTACTTGAGTACCGCCAATAATCCTAGCTGATTCTATACTCTTCAAAACTTTTGCCTTGGGCACACCAACTTTCATATGATACCCATAGGGCAACTCTTTACCACAGACATTATAATAAAATACACACAAAACAACGAATAATCGCATAACATTCATTATTGCAAGTTTGATTAAGAATTAATGAATATTCGTATAAATTAACATAACTGATTAGTTTTTACTTATCGTTTATCATAACCGATAAAACAGGAATTGATTGATTTCCGTTCCGTAATACGTACATAAATACTACAAATAGATTTCTTTTCTTTTTTGGTACGACTATTAAAAGACTCGAATTCCCGAAGAAAGGTATAAGGTATCTCGCTCTCAATCTTCTTCTATATATATTCTATACATATAATAAAAATGAAGTGTCTGTATGTAATATCAAAATAAAAAAAATTCACTGATTCGGTATGAAAGTATACATGGTACTGATAACGAAAATGAAATTTTAATATTTTTTTTCTGTCTGTTTGTTCCGGGTAATCTACGAAACGGATGGACCGCTTTAGACGGGAAATTCACTGGGAGGTAGTTAAAATTACAGCGGGTTACTTAGGCTACTCTAATTTAGACTAGCTACGAACCGTGGCTTCGCCTGCAGTGCTATCTCCATAACCGTTGAGCCGATTTCTACGGGATTTTCACTGGCAGATAGTTGACCTTATAAAAATTAATTTAAGCAATTGTAATTTATACTAACTGTTAACCGTGGCTTCGCCCTTAATGTTATCTCCAAAACGGTTAGACTGATCTTCATAAAACTTTTACTGGCAGATGCAGACTTGATAAAAAGTAATTCCGGCAATTTTAGTTTATACTAGCTGTCAACCGTGGCTTTGCCCGCCGTGCTATTCCCAAAACGGTTTGACCGATCTTCACGAGACTTTCACCGGCAGATGTAGACTTTATGAAAAGTAATTCTAGCAATCTTAATTTATACCATGTGTTAACCGTGGCTTCGTTACGACAGTACTATCTTCAAAACGGTTCGACCGTTTTTTACGGGACTTTCACCGACAGTTATCGGACATTATAAAAAGTCATTTAGTCTATTTTAATTTAGACTAGCTGTTGACTAGCCACGGTGGCTTGGCCCGCAGTGCTATGTCCAAAACGGTTTGAGCAATTTCCACGGGACTTTCACTGGCACATAGCTGACCTTATAGGAAGTAATTTAAGTTATTCTATTTTAGACTAGCTGTTACCCGCGACTACGTCTGCAAGTAATTTAGCAAAAATACGTTGTTCACTGTTAACACGTGCGTTGTACTGCTGACCTTATAGGAAGTAATTTAAGTTATTCTATTTTAGACTAGCTGTTACCCGCGACTACGTCCGAAAGTAACTTAGCAAAAATATGGTTGTTCACTAACACGTGCGTTGTACTTAATAGACTCCAAGAATAAGTATAAATTTCATATATCTGTATCCATGTATGTAATTTGAATTATATTGTCTTTTCAGTTATTTTACTTTATTTACCGTGATTTCGTCTACATAACTCAGCAACCATAGTAACATACAAGACTATTGTATTCCAGTCAATGAACACTATTTAAATTATCGTATATTAAAAACTGCTTAGACAGATATAAAGTTTTATATCTTGATTTACATTTATACAAGATTTCAAGATGTCAGCTCATTCATTGTTTACAATTCAACATTATAATTATTTATAGAAAATTTGAAGATATAAGAGGTCTTTCTAAAAAGATAAGATAAAAAAAGCATAAACGTATTACTTATTCACAATATGGGCATATTATATCATCATAATAACATCTTTAAGTCATTGTTTCATTAGTTCCTTATACAGTGTAAGTGAGCACTGAGGTAGTTACATGGTGGGTTAAGGTTCCAAATATGTTGCTGATGATAAACCTTATTTGATACACTGTTAGTATTTATATATCTAATGTATACGTTACATTTTACTGTAAGTGGCGTGCGTGTCGTACTTATAATGGTTTTTAAAGAGCATTTCTATAATTGTACATAGTCTCACAATTTTATATTTATTTAATACAATTTGAAAAAAAACGCTTGCGGATCTGCGGGTACAGCTAGTCTTTAATATTTTAGAAGTTTAAAGGAATCAAATAGTCCTGCTTTTTCTCGCTAAGCTCCAAATTCCCTTCCAGTATTTTATTTTCCGTAATCCATAGGCAAGAAAAACAATTAGTATTATTTCGATTTATGATAAATACCATTTTTTTCATAAAAATCTCTGAAAGTATCTTGATAAAGTTTCAACAATCCAAATGCTAACGGAACCAATCGACATCCTTTGTTAAATATTATAGTGGACGCTACTTTATCCTGTCTCCTGCCTCTTCCTCGAGACATATCTTCTTCGAATTAAATCATCAATATTTTTTACATTTTACATTACCACCTCTATTGGAATGGTGCGTATCAAGATAGTTTCCTAAGGACCAGAAAGTACATGTGAATAAAGATTATTTTCTTACAAACTAATTAACCAGGATTGGTTATGTTATTAGTTTATATGCAGTAAAATTGGAAACAAGGGGTATATCAGCTAGATCTCTGCATAACCTACCAAAAGATTCTGAACTCAGAAAAGCAAACATAGATTCTGTAACAGACAGCAAGTCATGTGCAAGACACTGAATAGTTGAATAATGAATAGTTATAGGAAGTGAAAGAAGTAAATACATTACGCTTTAGTTTTTATGTTACATATTGTAAATGAATTACGTAGAAATTCAGAGTGTTAGCAATAAGTTTTGTATGGACATTAACGAACGAATAAACAGACTATTTATTAGGAATAAGTATTGTTGTAAACTGTGGAGGATGTAATAAATATAAGTTAATACCACGGTGAACGGAATAAGCACAAAAGAACGACACCATTTGCCTTATTCATCAAACAGGTGCATCCTACGGGGTCTCGGTCGAGCTGATTTCGATCTTATGTGGACCACACGCATAGAGTACGGTTATCGGCCCATCACAGCTGTGAGACCTTTAAATAAGGAATACAAACCCATTAACAAATAGTAATTTCACAGACTCTGATCGGAACGGTCACCGGGTGGACTTTGTTCGATAGAGTCTAATCAGAATATTGACACGACAGAGTCTGATAAGAACGTACATAATAGATAGAGCAAATAGTTCGAGTGGCTGTATAAATATTTCTTGATCGTTCGAGAGCCAAATACTGAGAACTTCGATTAGAAGAAAGTACTAGTGTTTATAGAACACACACATAAATATTGCGGATAGAGGTGATTTATAACCACCTTTATTGTTTTAACCACCTATATGTTTGATTGAAGAAGGCGTTACTTTGCGGAAATCCATCATTAAATATTATAGTGAACGCTACTTTGCACTTCCGCTTGGAATTCTATATGTTCTATAAACACTAGTACTTTCTTCTACAACATTCACCTCTATATTTCGCAATAGATTCTTTATTGGAAAGAATATGTAAAGCGGACCTGGTGTGTTCCTACCAATATTTGCAAGGCAGGTAAAAGCAAGCGGGCAGTGTAGGGGAACGCTTCTGCTTATGTATAGGGTTCATTTGGGTCCCAAGTTCCAAGCATTGCTCTTCGCCCTACAACACGATGTTTCCTACACACATACCCATAGAATGCTAGGAATTTCATCTTTGTCACAATTAAATCAAGACTTTCTGCCCACCCAATGACTTTTGGCTTACTTTATCAATGGTTTTTATCTACACTATTAAATTTGATTGGCAGTCTAGTCGATTTGTTCGTCAAATTGTATAATATGATAGAGCTTTTAAATCTTATTACTTTTCCGCGACTAAATCACAGACGTTCGTCTGAGTCGTTTCTCTATATTCCGTGTTCATGAATTAATATTATATAGCTAATGTTAAGATTTTGTGTTTGTTTTTTTTTCTCGTTTGGATTGTGCATCTTACTAATGCTACAAAACCAATGCTAGGTTTGCCTAGCTATTTATAAATTGTGGAACGCAATGGCCTCCTTCTGTGCGGAAGTCGTCTCGCAGAAGGAGGTGGCGGAGAGGGTCCGGGAGGAGGACCCTCAAAGTGGCCGTCTCCGCCAACGGAGGACAGGCAGGAGGAGGCGGCAGTTTGACCGCCGCCTCCTCCCACCGTAACCAGACCTAGGGAGGATGGGTCGGGGGGGGCCATCTTCCCATTGCACAGGTCCGGGGGATGGAGGAGACGGCCGGTGTGTACCCGGCTGTCTCCTAACAAGACGGGGCCCGGCGGCGGCGCTTTCGCTGCTGGGCCAACCGTTGGGGCGGCACGATGAAATCTATAGATATCTCGTGTCGCCCCAACTATAGCGGCAGACGTACACCGTGGGGTTTTAGTCCGTGCGAGTCGGACATAACCCACTCTCACCCCCGAGGGAGTGGTGTATCCATAAGGGACTTACCCACGTAAAAAAAGCTATTTATAAATTATGAAAATTTAGTGCAAGTCCAGAAATGAACTATAAAACTTTGTTTAATTACCACAACTCAATAAATCAAGTTCAATTAATATTGATAAAAAGGGAAATTAACCTTACAATATTATCAAACTCTATCAAAACAAACCGATAAATTACTACACGTCGGCCAATAATTACATATTTTTATCGTTTATTTAGAAAAGTGTGTCATATCCATATCAGGTATTACTCAGAATTTATAATCACCAATAGAATAAATAAATAATGTCTTTTCTAGGAAAAACACCAAAGGCTAAACCGTTATCTAATTACTATGCAATTTTTCCTTGTAGCTGGAACTGAACCCGTTTTCCCAACTAATCTTTATAACTATATGTCGATTTTTACATTGCCTATAGGCTACATTTACAATCGAATAATAACACAACTACCATTTTTTTTTAGTTTATTGGTCTACAAAACTGACTACAATCTAGTTACATACATTATTTAGTAGTATTGAAAAACCATGTTATGATTGCACTCTTCTAGATGTAGACACAGCATGCATATAAAATATAGAGAACAGACATTAGACGGTACACAAACTAAATAAATATATCATAAGACTAAAAAAGACTAGAAATTACATTATTTAAGTGATTTAAGAGTATTTTTGATAGAGGTAACAGAACCTGAAAATAAGTCAATCTCTGTGCGAACAGCGTTACAGAAAGAAGACATACGATATACTGGGGAATGTTGGCCGATATTTATGCTGCAATGAGGCAAGTAAAACGTTTTTCTGTTACATTGCACCATTAGATTGCTATTGGAAAAATCCATATAAATATGGCCGATATCTAAAACAAGCAATATTCCCGTTAGGATCGTTTATATCACTATGAAAATTCTTTACAGTGAAACAAATGAAGGACGATGAACATGAAGTCACTTTTACAACTGATTAAGGGTATTTTGATGTTATTTGACATAAATAATTAGCCTATTTTGGGATTAAAATACTTTAAGATTCTTTATTTTTCAACAATATAACACAAACTCTGAAACTTATAACATATTTTAGCGGGCTCGGCAGAAATTCAACTGCAGCGCCACCTACTGCGTTCAGTTGTGAACCTAAACCATTATTGAATCCAACTAAACAAACACAAAACATTTCATGAAAATATGTCCAGCCGTTTAGAAGGAGTTCAGTCAAATACACACGGACAGCAGAATTAAATATATCGAAGGAGCCACTATTAACCTACGATACCGTACTATTGACTATATCGCGAGTGTTACTAATGACCTCAAACGCCATTCGTTGAAGTTATCGGCTGTTCATTATTTACCCCGGTGTGAGACGTCATTGGTTGGAAGCATCGGCTGTTTGGATATCTTGATACTTTGATAGGCGACCGAAGACTAGATACTGGGCACCCTCGCTCAGATAATTAGGCTAGTCAGTCGGATAATTCGTCGTAGTATACTCGTAATATACTCAGTGTTGTGTTTCTGTAATCGGTTAACGTTTTATTCGATTGTTCGAGGTGCATTGATCGATCAAATTATAACCATGACGTCACTATGGATGACGTAATACTGCACATGGACGCCATTTTATCGCTGCCCCGACATACAGATCTATCATAAAGATAGAAAAAAATAGGAAAACAACGTTTCTATAATTATAAGACGATCAAGAAAACTTTGAATTTAAACTCCCTGATCAATCAAATTCGCTGGGAACCTTCGTGCCGTCCGTGATGCTCGTCAGAGGGCTTGAAATTAGCTTCGTCACTCGCCGACACGCAGGCCCGGGGTCCTTTGTCTATCGTTAAGTATCTACGGAAATCGACCTCGCTAAAGACTCCCGATTACTTGTAAAGACGTGACGTCCCTTTTTGGAGTCAGGAATACATTTAAATTAGTTTTCGATATACGTGATATATTTATACAGTGCACCAATTAAGTTATTGAATTTATGACATTTTGCGTCGAAGATGGTTACCTAAAATTTCAAAATTCGTCCCCCATGATGATATATAGAGTCGTATGTAGAATAATGAAAGTCTAATCTATGTTACTATTACTAACAATAACACCGGCTTTACTGGCCTTAATTTAAAAAAGGTCGAGGCAGTCATAAGGACTGCCAACAGAAGTGAAAACTCAAAACAATGAAATAACCGTGTCTTTTGAATTTCTAAATGCATTATTCTATGAATTATTTAAATGTTATAATTTGGATATTAAAATTATTAACATTAGTATACTTTTCACATGTATTGGCACTCCGAACAATAATTATATACATTTTTATACAGTTTAATTAATCCAACATATGTTGAGCTGCAAAGTCTCAATAAAAACATCAACATTACAAATAAATAAACTATACTACGCGTCGCTAGTCTGACACAAGCCACGAGACCGCAATACGGTCGGTCATGCTTACTAGCATGTCATGACGCGAAATTATAAATTACTCTCCTGCCAAAAATACCGCTCAAAGCGTCTAAAAAAGTTTTCACTTTAAATAAATTATGCTTACTTCGATAAGTTATTAACTAAGCACAACTTCTGTGTTGAGAAACATTCTGGCTCAAAGCGTCTAAAAAAGTTTTCACTTTAAAAAAATTATTGTTACTTCGATAAGTAACTAAGCACGACTTCTGTGTTGAGAAACATTCTATATCTGTGTACCTGGCTGTATAGGCATTCACAGTTCGGTTTTTCTCTGTAACGTCAATCCGCCCTCAGTTCCCGATACCACTTAGAATATACAACAGATGGCAGGATTTTTTAAATTGCTTCTTATTTTTTGAGTTTGTCCATAACAAACAAAAATATTTTTTTTCTTTCTTAATATTATTTTCTTATGTTCTTCTTCTTATACTTATCCCACTAAAGTAGGGTCGGCACAACATATCTTTTATTTCCATTCTCCCCTGTCAGATATCATCTTAGTATTCACACCTTTTATACACATATCACTTTTTTCGATCTTCCCTTAATCCTATATCCGTCCTTGACCTTTGACCTTGATCATTGACCTTCACACTCAAGACTTTTCTAGTTACATGATTTTCATCTCTTCTCATAACATGCCCATACCATGCTAACCTATTACTCCTCAACTTCTTTGTCACTGGTGCTATTTAATATTATTTTCTTATGTAAGTACTATATATTAGGAGACTCTCTCGTGAAAATATTATTCAGGTTATTATTCCACCAATGGTTACTTTTTCCAAAGATTGTAATATAAATATTTATTTATTGAGGACGGAGAGGGTTTTTTTACTTCGACTTGAACCTGACAGGTTCCAAGGCTATACTGTCGAACCCTTCTCACGTTCTTAAAGGCTGACTTTCAAAAACTCTGGCGTTAGTATACGCGCTTATGATATAAAAGGATCTCAGTGTTAATATTTCTAGCCATCTAATGTTATTAATAACGGTTATTAAAAGTATATATAATTAAAAATACAGTTCTTTTGAGGCTCCAGCACATGAAAACTAAAGTACGATTGTGGCTAATTTGATAGTATATTCAGACACAGCGTCGATGGACGTAGATTCGAATCCATTTTTCGAAGGGTTTTTTAGTCTGCCTGTCTTGCTACCACCCTGAAGTTGAAAATCTGTCACCAATGTGTTGGCGTATTCCAGCAACTGCACTTAAGAACCAGTTCCCTCTAGGTTTGGCTTGTTTCTATCTTAGACCACAACATCATTTGACATAAGACAGGAATATGGTCAAGTGTTGAAAACTGTAAAATATATAGAAAAAAGGATTCTAAATACCCAGAGCAAAGGGCGGGTATCAGATAATATTTTTTAATTTATTTAATAAGAACTACATGGCACAATCATTATATTTTAAAAACATATGAATATAATTACATAGTGGCAATTATGAAGTAATGCGTTTTACATTTCGTATATGAGAGATTACGTTTATGAATTTATTTACAATATTGTATAATAATTAATTTTGCGCGTGCACGCGGCCGCTTTGTGTGTGTATGATGTGCGTGTATGATGTACGTGTGTGTTTTTTTATTTTTTTTATGTCATAGGTAGCAAACGAACAGATGGGTCACCTGATGTTAAGTAATCATCACCGTTCATGGACACCCTTTGGGGGAAGGGTTAGGGGAGGGAGAGCGAGAGGAAAGGGAAGGGGAGGTGGGCCTCCGGCGCTCTCACTGACCGAACACTACGCGTGTGTGCCCGTGTGAGTGTGTGTGTGTGGTTGTTGTTTGTTTTTGTTTTAATTTTCCTGTACGACACCTGAATCTAATTTTGTGCGAACCGACTGAGAAACTGACTCCGACTTATGTGTAAAATATCAATGTCATTGAAATATTTATTGTACTCTGTAGTGCATCTATAAATGATGGAATTCTGAGCAAAGTATTCTTTACGACAGGAACTGTGAACAAAGTGGAGTTTCTGATAATTTTGCTGGGCACTCTAAAATTCAATTTGCTTATAAGTTCTGAGCCATCTACACATGAATTAATATTTATTACAGTACAGTCTAGGAACAATGGTAACCGCAAAGATACCTATTAAAGGATTTTTTCATCATGCCTCCCGCAAATAAGTTAGGGCGACATAAGAACACTTCTTATAACAACACTTTTTTACACTTAATAAGTTATAGCGATTATCCACAGTCTCACCAAATGGTAAATGACGCTGTAATCTAAGATGGTAACACATTGTATCTAGAAGGGACTACCTTTTAAGTATAGTTTCCGGAAGACACCTACAAGTGCTTTGTAATGGATTTGCAACTTGAGAATGGTAGCTAGGCAGATAGACTTCTAAAACGCCATGTTTTCATTCAATCAAAGCTAAGACTCATTTACAAAGACTTGAACCTAGGTTATTCGATGCTTCAAAACATGCTATTCACTGAGCCATCATCGTTTCAATGCCGCTATAATGACCTCCCCATTATAGCGGATGATTAAACGTAATTGTAGTCCAGACACTTAAATCAGAAATTGCCTTGTATCATGGCGAGTGTTGTGAAGAGTTGTTTAACCTCATCCCATCTTCTCTTTTCCACTACAGAACTGCACGGGTGGGTACGCATCTCCACAGGTCCACTGTAACAACCACCCCGACAAGAACAAAGAAGTTCGAAAACTCTTTGTCGTACTGTGGAATGTATCGGATTGTGGAATCGCCTCCCAGCCAGTGTGTGTTTCTTCCTCTTACTACATGAGATCCTTCAAAGCGTGAAGAGGCACTTTTGCAGGTCAGCATGATAGCGACGACTGCCGTTGGTACTAAACACCGACAGTCACCGTAATTTATGGACTGTATCGTATTTTCCATCAGGTACCGTGCAATCATTTTGCCTAACTACTGTCAAAAAAATCTAGAAAACTTTATAACACCGCTTCTGGTTTATAACACTAAGTTATAAAATGTCTCCTTAAGGTAAAGGTAGAGTCTTTGAAGTCTACCATAATAAACACTGTTCCGATTTATTGTCACGCTAATGTAGAAATACTTGTTATAAACAGAATACAAGGATATATTTTACAATAAACAAGATCCCAAAGGAATCCGAGCTACGATTACTATCCTTTCATAATAATTTCAGTTCGCTCCACCGTTTCCACTAAATCACTAAGTTTTGCAATCTTACTCACTTTCCCTTCAGAGTTCCAAACTTTCGTTTTCTTGTTGCATTACCCGTGTTTAGTGCTAAGGTTGTTATCGAGAAATAGGGTGTCGATAAAATAAAAATTACTATTACTGGCTTTACTACTACTAGGTAAAGGCCTTTTCCAAAGGTCGTGACCATGACAAGTTCTGCGCTACAAACATTTGAAGAATTCGTATATCCTGTATCAGATCGTCGGTCCACCTTGTAACGGGTTTACCCACACTGCCTTTGTATGAATGCCACTAGAGGATTCTTGACTCCATAGGCATTATATCTAATAATTCATATTACTATGTCGATAACTTAATTTCTTCTATGCATTATATAATATATTAGTCGATAGCAAAAAGAAGCTGTGATTTTATAGTTTACTAATAATAATTTTTCATTGAGTTGCCTGTCTATTGTATTATTGGAATTTGTTTTAAATAATAAAACTACATAATTTATAACCATACGAAATAACTTAATTTTCACAGAGGATTCTTGACTCCATAGGCATTATATCCAATAATTCATATTGCTACGTGGGTAACTTAATTTCTTCTATGCATCTCCTGATATATTAGTCGATAGCAAAATGAAACCGTGATGTTATAGTTCACTAATATTAATTTTACATTAAAGTTGCCTGTCTATTGTATTATTGGTAATTGTTTTAAATAATAGAACTACATAATTATTAACCATACGAAATAACTTAATTTTCATACGATATCACCATAATATATTTTATAGGCTTTAGCGCCTGATCACAATCTCATTTGATGTTAATTGGCAATGTGCTCTAAAATGGTAAACACGCTAAGCCTAGAGAGGGGCTGATTCACAAATGCAGCCGCCAGGACACACCAACAGAGCTTAACGACAAATGTTCTACTTGATATTAGTAGTTATCAAGGTGGGCTTAGAAAAGACTCTAACGCTATACTACTATGGTTTCATAGGTATCTTTTCATTCAACCAAAACTCCGACTCAGTTATAAAGAATTCGAACCTACGTCCAACGACGCGATATTCAAACAAGCTTTCCGGAGAGAGCCTCCAGCTCCCAGGGAAATCGAGGCATTCCGGGAGAGAGTTTGGAGGAACGAGCTAGAGAGGTGGAGGCAGAACCTGGCTGACGCACTGTATGGCAGATATACCATCGACGCCGTCCGCCCGGTCCTGCCGGAGTGTAATGGGAGAGGTTGGGGCTCCCTGACTTATCGTCTGGTGCAGGTACTCACTGGATATGGATGTTTCGGCTTCGGTTTAGGTATGCCACGAGTGCGGTGCAACACACTTTGCCTGATGCAATATAAAATGTTATGCTATTTTTTTTTTATCTACTCAAATTGTGTCATTAATCCTTACTAATATTATAAACGCTATTGTGTGTGTGTTTATTACGTATTCATGCTAAAACTACTCAACCAATGATCGCGAAATTTTGCATACACGTTGCTAGGGGTACAAAAAAGGACATGAGGAAATCGAGAAAAACTAAACTGTTTCTGAGGAATTCATCAAATCGACATTGATACGAGCGAAGTAGCGAGAAAAACTTAGCGATTCAATTTTTTTTTCTACTAGCGAGACCGGCGAACGTTGTCCTTCCCTGATAATAAAAAAAAACCTTGACAAATTATATACCTAAACCTTTCTCATGAATCACTTTATCTACTGGTGAAAACCGCATGAAAATCCGTTCACAAGTTTTAGAGTTTATCGTGAACAGACAGACAAACGTTGCAGAGGACTTTGTTTTATAATATATTGTTATATAAGAAGCTATCGCAGGTTTCTAGAAAATGACGATGAAAAAAATATAAAAAATATCGATAAGTTAACTATCACATCACTATCTACAAAACAGACAACCGTACTCTCGCGTATAGCCCGCAGCAGTACATATGACTTTATGAAATCAACACCGCTCATACCTCCTTAATGTTCCGACTTTTAATTAAGTCTTAAATTAATGTGTTTTTAAAATGTGCTTTATAATATTACTAGTAACCACCTCCAGCTTCGTTCGCGTTGAATTATGATATTAAACTTTTAAAAACTCTGAAAAGTCTTGTAGACGAAAGAGATTAAATCATATGGTTGATGACAACTAGAGTCGAACTATATTCTATGCGTTAGTTTATGAGAACACTTGTTTATTATTAGAGAGTGTCACTTATTTTACAAAACACATAAAAATCAGGCATTTAAATTTAAGTGAAGTAACTCTTATTTTTAGTCACCTTACTCAGCTGGTATCCTATACGTTGGCTACAGACTCAAACTTTGTGAGTGCGCAAGCGTTCTAAGTACATGACACACTACTCAGAACGTAAGTCGTCATATATTAAAAAAGTTGTCTCTATATGCGTGCAAGCGATGGCCGCCTACGGGGCTCCGGTCTGGGCCGACGCCCTTGGTGCCGCCAACGTGCGTGCGCTGCGAAGTGCGCAGCGCACGGTGGCACTGAGGGCGATCCGGGCGTACCGGACGGTGTCCTCGGCGGCGGCCTGTGTGCTCGCCGGCTCCCTGCCCTGGGAGCTATTTTATATAATTATCCTTATTTATGTATCCGTAATGTGTTCACTAATCTGTTTCGACATGTAGATCAGCGACATCTTGCCTTTCATGGCCGAACTATGAAGTCAAAGAATATACTATTATTCATAATGATCAAACTAATGATTCAATTCTATATAATGATATTCTTATTTAGGTCTTATTAAAATCTATATAATAATAATCATTCTTATTTATGTATCTTTAATATAGTGGCAATAATATAATATAATAATAATATAGTCTAATATGGTGGCGCTAGTATCAATGTGTATCTAATATGTTGGAGCTAGTGTCAATTTATATTTATAATATGGTGGCTCTAATATCAATGTTCCGGTCGTGTTGTAGTCTCGTCTCTTGAATGTGATGCAGCGGCACCGGCGGTGGGTGATAACAATCTATACGTTGGTTGCAGACTCTACAGACAGAACTACTCAGAACGTAATGTTTCATATATAAAAAAAAAAGTTGTCTCTGGTCGCTTTGCGATCTTTCTATGACGGTCGGTTGCGTAGCTAAAGTGTGAAAGTGTAACAAACAAACAAAATCATATTCACATTTATATTAGTTAGGATTTAATTTTTAACTTTTCTTTCATGTCTCATTTGTTTTATCTATTTTAATTTGTTTTATAATTTCCAATTGTTTTGATCCAATCTAAAATTTTTTTTAAATACAATAATAAATATTTTAAGAATGTTTTATGTAAAGGAAAATCCAATGCGAGTTCATAGGCGGTAGAAGAGAAATTTAATATTCTGATTAATTTTTACGAGAATGAGATGAATATAATATACCATAATATGGTGGTAAAGATTAACTTTCGTCATTATTGTGTAATATGCGCGAGAGTCACTACGATCCAACAGAAAATGATGTGCTATAAATTTCAACGTTTCTCTTTCTCTCTCTTTGTATATATGTTGAGTATATTAAGGATATACTATCTGATTCCCTCTTATCTTAAAAGTTATATATACACATTTTCGTTTTATAAAATCCAACTCACACCGTCCTAAAAGAAGTTTTATTAAAGAAAATTCAAGAACAAGCATTAATAAGAAACACCGCAATTAATGAATTTGCAACTACCCACAACATTCGAAGTTTAAAAAGACGAGCTCGTTTGTGCTGATTGTCGTAGAAACTTTAAAGAAAGTTTTGCCACTTCAACTATATATTTTTAATCTCATTTTATAGAAGTAGTCTTTTTTTTAACAATAAATATTAGTAGTTATTTTCGACTCCTTAATATAAAGAATAATACAGACGGTTAAATGACTGATTTTTATACAGACTTTCATATATTTTTTCGCGACCTTGTAATGTAGAAAGTAAAAATTTAAAAATAAACTTGTACAAATGCCTTGTATAGCGTATATAGCATAAGTTTACGTTTATCTATACTAATATTATAAAGAGGTAAAGTTTGGGACGTTGTAGGGGGTAATCTCAGGAACTACTGGTCCACTACATAGGTGGCGTACGCTGCAGACCTCCTACTGTCAATGGGAGAACACTGTTAAGGCAAAGACCTATGTAAGGGGGTGCGTAGACGTTGGATGGACGTGGAGAGGCGATTCGTTCGCCTCCTACGTTCGTCCTTTAGCCGGACCAAGGGTTGAGGGTCCGGGGAGCCTTTCTCCTCATTGCACTAGTCCGGTCGTCTAGGAGATAGTCAACGTATACCTGGCTGTTTCTCTTTAGCGCAGGAGACCCACTGGGCCTGCCACCGGGGCGACATGGTAGTTTGAGCCCGTGTCGTAGCATTACGGTGGTTGTGTGTGCACCGTGGGGTTTTAGTCCGTACAAGTCGGACGTAACCCACCCTCTCCCCCGAGGGGGTAGCGTATCCATAAGGGAATTCCCCACGTTAATAAAAAAAATATAGAACTACTGATCCGATATGAAAAGTTCTTTCAGTGTTATTTAGCTCATTTATCGAGAGTGGCTATAGGTTATATATCATCACGCTAAGATTAATAAGACCGAAGCACCAATGAAGGATGTATAAAAATCGTGGTATTGTTTCCTTTTGAATGCTTCCGCTGGGTGTTATCGTTAGCCAAACGTAATTATTCCACGCGGACGAAGTCGCGTACAGAGGCTAGTAATTAATAAACTTTCTCTATGTTTTTACACTGCAACACATGCAAGTTCAATCCTTTTTTTCCAATATTAATCTTATATATATACATATAGATAAATCATTTAATTACGTTACCTATACTTAAAATGGGAAATATTCAGACATCTTTTTCTGTTCGTTTGAGCACACTTCGCTCTAGAATTGCTAGTCTGGTTAAAAAATAAAAATGTCGAGGCAGTCATAATAATTGCCGACAGAAGTGAAAACTCAAAACCATGGAATAATTTTTTCCTTTGAATTTTTTTAAACAATTATATTCGGAACTATTTAAATTTCAGAATCTGTAAATTGAAATTATTGACATTTGTTTGGTTTTCACATTGTGGGCACTCCGAACAATAATTATGTACATTTTATTAATTAATCATATATATGATGGGCTGCAGAGGCTCAATACAAAATATCAATATTACATGTACTCAAGCCGCTACACTACACGTCGCTAATCTGACGAAAGACGTCACAAGCATGTCGAGGCCATCGCTGACGCGAACTAATAAATTTTTCTCCTACCAAAAATCGCTCAAGCGGATAAAAAAGTTTTCACTATAGAAAATTATTTCTCCAATAACATTGACTCTTCCATCTTATCATTTAACTAACTTACAGCTGTACAGTCTTGAATGTTATACAATGCTATATAGACTGAATCAAAGCCGACAGCAGATTCAAAGACACGTATTATACAAGCCGTAACGGGCGAAACCCTACCGGAAGGCCCTTCGCTGTTCCTAAATAGTCGCTATCTGTGGTTACCCCTACGTGTTTACAGATTGCGTATATAGGTAAAATAGGTCAGTTGGTGTAAATACCTTTTCAAGCCGGCCCTCTTAATTATGTATCTCGCAAATGCAAGACGATAGCAGCAATAGATAATTAACGCCTTCAAGAATGGTAAGCTTATGTACTTATTGTTTTTATATCAATGTATGTATGTACACCTATTGCTTGATTTATAAGTTTAATTCATTATAGTCAGTTTAAAATCAATGTTAAACCTTTTCTTCTACCACTTTGCTCCTAGGAATTAGGAGGTCCGTTTTAGAGTTCCACGGTAAACTATTACGTTGCATACAACCTAAACAAGCTTAATCCTTTTCGTCCTTTCCCTCCATTCTAAAATGCCTGCGTAATACAAACCGTACGAGTGAGTAAACCACACAGAATTAGCGACACCTGTCGAAAAACTGCCACGCAACAAAACAAAGATCGCGAGACGCGGGTGCTCCCTTTAAAATTATCGAAAAAGTGCAACCTAAATTAATCTAAATTATCAAAGACAAGAAAGTGGAACAAGACAGGCGACAATTCAACACGTACAAGTCTCCTATTATCTCTTACTCTTGTTAAGCTGAAACACAATATAAAGTCTTAGTTTAAGAATACTATAATTTCTAATAATTTATTCATATGTATGGAATACACAACATACAAAAAAGGTCAAGCTGAAAAGAAAAACAATGTTAAATTTAAAAAATATTGAGAGATGCTGGAAAATTTGGAATTAAAAGTTTTTTAATATATAAAGAAAATCTGTATTGACGGTAGCTCCATCTACCAGATTCAGTTATAACTAAGGATCATCCAGGTGACTCAACTAAAATCTGCAAATCCATTTTGCCAATCATCCATTATTGTATTTTATTTATATTTTAGGTCCCAAAACTAAGTCGATGAACAAAAATTGACAGGAACTCTGCTAAAAAAACATGTTCAAAATAAGAAGAAGCATTAAAACAAGCAAAAATTAAAGAAAATTAAATATTTAATTATGTTCTATTTGAGGCCAAAGAAACACAAAAGAATATATGAAATTTTAAACGTAAATTATTACACAAAGGAAGCATACGGTACAAAGAGCAATTTTGGCCTACTTGTTAATGGTACATAAAAATTCAATTAATGTAATCATTAGTGACAATTCAGTACACATTTCACATTTTTTAGTTCGAAAACTAATCCATTCTGACAAGGCATTAATTGTTTATTAAAGTCTTCTTGGGACAAAGACTGCTTTTAGGGATCATGTTGAAAAATGGCTAAAATTCTGTTATCATAGATATAAATTGAATGGAATCGCTCTTTATTTATTTATTTATATTTTAGTTGATACCTGCAACTTCATTTGGGTTGCTTATTATCTTAATAATATACACACATCAAAAAAGTCTAAGCAACCACTTTACCATTTATATTAATTAATTTTCAAGTATTTACTCAAACAAAATGGGTAGGTAAGTAGACTTTTTTCTTATTGATGAAATACTGGCTGGTTGTAAAAAAAAATTTGATTATGTTTTGTTTTTTCATAAAATTCAAATGACTGCGAATTTGTTTGAATTTAAGTGCGTTTTAATTGCTACGTTTAGTCTTGATTTTATAATTTTAGCAACCATTTAAATAAAGTTAGCGACAAAATTGAATTGTTAGATATTCTTTACGTCATGAAGCGACGTCATTTGATGGCAGATGAAATGCAAAGAGCTGTACGTATGTTGCAAACGGGAAGTAATCAATCTCAGGTATCTCGATATTTTGGCATTTATAGAAGTGTTATTTGTCGTCTTTGGCAGCGCTACAATAATACAGGAGAACCCGCTGAACAGCATCCAGGCCATAAAAGGAGTACAACCACTCGGCAAGACCGGTACATACGACTGACTGCAAGACGCCAGCCGATGTTAACCGCTCGAGAGATAAGTTTGAGGCTACAAATTTCAAGTGGTGTTGATGTAAGTCCTCAAACTGTGCGAAATCGACTGCATGAGTACGGCCTACGAGCTCGACACCCAATCAGGTGCCCACCGATACGTCACGGGAATCGCGCTCGTCGATATGAATGGTGTAGAGAACGCATAACATGGACCCAGGAACAATGGGATAAAATTATGTTTTCCGATGAGTCGCGATTCGGGTTTAAGCCTGATACAAGAAGGGTGCGAGTGTATCGTCGGCCCGGAAATACTGAAAGGCTCAGGTGCGTTCAGGAAGTTCATCCATACAGCGGCTCAACAGTTATGTTATGGGCGGGTATTATGAAGAACAGGCGAACTGAGCTCGTTTTTGTAAATGGAAACATGAATGCTGAAAATTACATTGAGGATATTCTCAGACCTTATGTCTACCCATTTGCACAAACCTTTGGCTCCGATTTTAGGTTAATGCATGACAATGCGCGTTCACATACAGCTCGGCGAACCAGTGAATACTTTGCAACGGAGAACATCCGGGTATTGCCCTGGCCTGCACAATCGCCAGATCTCAACCCCATCGAGCACGCATGGGACATGCTCCAGAGACGTGTTTTGAAGGACTTGGACGGAGCGACAACAACCCAACAGCTGAAGGATTTGCTACAATTCCATTGGGAGCGAATACCGCAAGATGACATAAACAGTCTCATTAATTCAATGAATAATCGTTGCCGACAAGTTCTGAATAGCAGAGGAGACCATACTTTGTATTAAATTGTTCTATTCTTTCACAATAAATACATTTTCTTTAGAAATTTCATTTTGTAAGAAAAAAGTTTAGTTTCTTATGTATCTTAGTTTCTACAGTATATTCTAATATTGTTCATTTCTGTTATTAAAAGAACTTATAAAGACAACAGCTATTATTTTTACATCATAGAACCCTAAAGATATTATTTTAAAAATAAAATACAACGTTATAATGTGAAGAACCATCCTAAAATTTAAATTAGTACATGTTGCTTAGACTTTTTTGATGAGTGTATTTGATGTACAATGGAAGATATTTTAGATATGGATGGTAAATAATGCACTTCGTTATTGTAGAATATTTATTTGCTACTGATTACAAAATATCTTTTAAATTTGTATATTTTGTTTTATTTACATTGGCTATTGTTTTTAATTAATTTTATTGAAATTTAAAAGAACGACCTTCAGTTTAATTCTAATACGAATCTCCGCCTCAGCTTTTGTGACCTTTTTTTTAGTTCCTTTGAAAAAAGTTCCTAGTTGTTAGGCATCGTTGAAGAGCTAAGAAACTGTTGTTTTTAAAATAATCTACAAGCCAAGTTTCATAAGGTTTTTTAAAGACATTTTAGTGGAAAAAATCTAAAAAAAAATGAAATAATATTGTTTTCCGTCTCACATTTCTAAATTTGGACCGATAATTGATAAATAGCCGTGTTTAAACATTTTTATAAATCAGAAGAAAAAATGAGATATAAATTGATTTTTATAAATACATTTTTGATGTTGCATTTTTGACATATTTTGAAAGAAGCTAAAAAAATATGATAACGCAAAAGTGGTTCACTTTTGCATGATGCATATGGGGGTTAAAATTATCACAAACGGTCACCCCTATCACCTCCTATCGGGAATGCGTCGAATTACCAATAACCATGTATAGAACGAGATGGGGGAAAGCGAGCTATGATGGCTCAACTTTAAAATAATGGTCAAAGTTTATATTTATTTAGATATCACTTTGTCTGGCGCAGGTTAGAATCCTTCCAAACGCTCTCCGAGTAGGAAAACATACTACGCTCATCAATTATAATCAATTATTATATAATGAGCGTTTTCTACCGTCTGTATCATGGCGAGTATCCTGAAGAGTTATTCAACTTGATCCCTTCCTCTCCTGTTCATAACCGCACCACGCCTGCTGGTCTTCGGAGCCACAGTTTTACGGTAAATCCTATCTGGGTACGAACTAAAAAGTTTGCAACATCTTATCTTTGCCGTACCGTGAAGCTGTGGAACAATCTCCCGGCCAGTGTGTTTCCTCCTTCCTATGACATGGGGTCCTCCAAGCGCAACGTGAAGAGATACTTACGCAGGCCGGCATGACAGCGGCGACTGGCGATGGATAGTATGTCTCTCGGTGGTCGCCATTTTGGATTGTACTGTGCTTACCATCAGGCACAATACAGTCACTTTACCGAAATACAATAAAAAAAAATGATTTTGATTGCAAAAAATATATGAACTTTCCAGTAAAATAAAGGATCTATGGTACAGTTTTTAATAACACGACGTTGTTTCGTTCGTTAAAGCGACGATGTGATGGCCGCGCAAACATTATTTCACTAGGGGTAGCTTTTTATGCGGCATAATGAAACCCCTTTTTGAATTATGAAATACTTGAGAACGGACGAGCAGTGTTTTGTATTTTTTACGTGTCCTAATGGAAATTATTACAACACGCGCGACCGCTGTTAAATAGTATTAAAGCGATGAGGACTTTTGATAATAAGAGTGTGAAGTGATTTCAACATATTATATTAATTAATGCCTGCGAATTTGGTGATCACTTAACATAAGGTGACCCACCTGTTCGTTTGCCACCTATTACATTTAAAAAAAAATCATCACCTGTTAGCCTGTAAGACTGCAGGTTCATAGGCGTCTTCCCGAAGAAAGGTATGGGCATGATCACCACGCCAGCCCACGCACGACGTGATGGCGATTTGAAACTCTGAGAAATACACAGTTCTATGTTTTCCGGCATATGGTTCTACTGCAAGAATATTTATCAGGTTCGGGCTTTCCTCACGATGTTATCCGTCAGCCGATAGTGTTGCTAATTTATATTAGTAAATGTACGTGATTCCAAAAAATTCGTTGATTTTAATAGTGTAAGTTAAGTTTCTATGTGATAAAGAGTTTTAGGTCTTCAGTTTAGTTTACTATTTTTTATTATTGTTATTGTATTATCGTTGTTAACTGTTTGTTACGCCATCGCTACACACTACAATTGCTGGCTAAGAGTTCCAGTCCCACGATGCGGTAGGTGTTCCAAGTATTACGCCATCGCTATACAACACAATCGATGAATAAGAAGAATGCCGAGTTCCCAGTTCCGAGTTGCGGCCTATGTTTGTAATTAAGAAAATATGTTCTATTATTGTCAAAGAAAAAGAGATATAGGGTAGTTTAGTGAGTTACAAATGAGCAATATAAAAGTAAAGTTAGATTCAGTTAAAAAGACATTCTTTGTACGATTATTGAAAGGTGATGTTGTTGAGAAGGAAAATATATTGTAATTCTGACTAGTAATGTCGTTTCTGTGATGGATCCTCGTGAGAGTTATCTGGAGCACGCTCTTACGTCGACATCGGAAGCGGGACAGGACTTCGCCCATATAGTGAGAATTCTGGCAACGCGCGGACAGCAGCGGTAGAGATCACGGGCCTGTGATTCTGGGCCACCACATCAACCGAACAGGGAGTTTACACGGCCGACGTTCACAAGTGGAGAACCTTCGAGTTATGCCGAATGCGCCACAAAAGGCACTCTACATTCTCGTTCGGTTGTCTCCATGGAACGTTGTATTGCGCGACTGGCATTGTGTTGCGTGAGTTCTTTCCAATTTACGTTCTTTCCAATTTACGTTATTTCTATTTTTCTGGGTTTTTATGATTTATTGTTACTTCGAGTTAATAATTGTTGCTGTGAGTTTTCGGGTAGAGATTTGTATTTGTGTTGTATATAAAAAAAAAAAATATAAATCCACTTACTCTGGGTTTTTATGAGAGTTATTAATTGTTGATAAGTTTTCAGGTAGAGATTTGTATTTGTGTTGTATTTTCTAAAATTTTATTTTTATGTTTATAAACCCACTTTTTAGATATATTTTTTTATACACCCACTTTTGCTATCGAATATCGGATGTTAAGAGTTATTTGGTTGATTTGAATTTATCTAGAATCGGTTTTAAATCTGTTTCTTTAATGGTGCTAATGTTTCTGTTTACAGTGATTCTAATGTGTATAGAGAACATTTCATGAGTCTAGTTTTTATGATTTATTGTGTTAAGAGTTACTTGGTTGTTGATGTCAGTATTTACTAAATTTTATAAATCCACCCTTGGTTATATAAAATCAGTTTTAAGTGTGGTGCTTATGTTTCTGTTTACTGTAATGCTAATCTGTTTGGAAGACTAACCACCGTTTGGAAGACTGTGAGAACATTCCAGGATTTCTATTCTCAATAACTACAGTTCAGCGGGTGGGCTGCAGAGATGAGCTGCTACACCCGGGATATCTGCTCTGCGGCTGCTGAGCTGCTGTGAGCGAGACATCTGCTCTGCGACTAAGCTAGTGTTAGGGGGATGACCAGTTCGGTCGTAAATTGACTAAATGATCTGCTGTGTGAACTGTGATTCGTGGTTATAATGTTCAATGTTGTATTTCTATATCGGCTAATGTTGCATTTCATTGTTCTTGGTGGATTGGACCTGACATGTCCCAACGTATCGGAGGAGCTGATCTCCACCTGACCTGACATCGGATGAGCTGGCCTGTGGAGAGCGTGTCGATGAACGTGGATCATTCTCGAGCAGAGCGTCGGGCCATACGTATCTGGTGTGGTGTGTGGCAGTGTTCAGTAGTGTGTTGCTGATTGAGGTTAAAACATTTTTGCTATTATTGTTGATCCATGAACGTCGAGGGCTTCTGTAGACTTTGCGGGTTGATTGTAATGACTTGGGAAGTTATAGAGTTTAGTCAGGAGTGACCGAGTGGAAATTTATTATTATTTTTGTACCTATCCAAAACATCCATCCTTACGCACATTGTTGGCCACCATGCGCATCCTTATCCCGGTCTTGGAGGCTAGATCCCAGGATGGCTGATGCCTGTTTTACGATGTTGGGTAAATCCCAGTATGGGTGATTGCCTTATTATTTTTGTACATATCCAAACCATCCTTCCTTATACGCGAGTTACGATGAGCGCTTTCATTTCATTGTTGTATACCTTATTATATTCGCTTTTAAGTGGGGAAGTAATTAAAAAATAAAAATATGAATTGTGTTCACACAGAATATGTAATGAGATTTTAACCGAAAGACTGAGATTGCCGATGATATAACATCACACTACATTTATTTTAAAATAAAGAAAAACGAAGTTTTACTTTTTATTCTTGTTTGAGGAACGTCGAAGCATTTGCCAGTGTTAACGTTATAGAAACTCTTTCTTTATTGGCAGTTTTATTGAGGTTACAATTAAATATACAGATGCTAGGTTAGTCCCTTACAATATTTTAAGACATGATAGTTCATGGTCACTTTAACATATAAAATAATAATATCATAACAAATACTTCCCGATGAAATAACGGCAGTTCCCGATGAAATAACGGCAGCTCCCGATGAAATAACGGCAGTGAACGATCAGTACCAGCCTGTATCTCCAAACAGAGCGTGCTGACGCCCACGCCCGCGTAACCACAGATCACTCCGCCGTGGTCTGGGAGTAAATTTCGCTCCCGCACACCAGACTAGGCCCCCCTCGGCAGCAGCTCAAGCCTAGGTCCATTCCCTCGGCGTGGAGCCCTTGAGTACGCTGCTCGCGCGATACAGTGACACAAAATCTTACATCACTGCGACAACATTACACATATCACCTCCACACACGTGCACGCATACACGCTTACACATGCAGGTAGAAGGGTTTTATTTTTTCCCCTTGTCAAACTGAAATAGTTTAGAATATTATCATATATTTCAACTTTAGAAGTTTTGAATATATTTAATTATTATCGTTATCGAATATTGTTTTAACAATTTTAAATAAATATTATTTGTTTTTGTCACAGAAGAGTAAAATGGGATATTTCCGGTGTATATTTTCTAATTAATTAAACGAATTCAGATATATTTCGACTATACTATAATTAAGAATTAAAATAGTTTAGATTGTTTTGTAAACCGTTAATGTCACCTATGTTTGTAATTAAGAAAATATGTTCTACTATTTTCAAAGAAAAAGAGATATAGGGTAGTTTAGTGAGTTACAAATGAGCAATATAAAAGTAAAGTTAGATTCAGTTAAAAAGACATTCTTTGTACGATTATTGAAAGGTGATGTTGTTGAGAAGGAAAATATAGTGTAATTCTGACTAGTAATGTCGTTTCTGTGATGGATCCTCGTGAGAGTTATCTGGAGCACGCTCTTACGCCGACATATACATTTGAAGCGATGAGGGCTTAGTTCAGCTGTCGGAATGGTCATTCAAAAGAGCCAGATATAAACAACACAAAAATGAAGTTTATTCAAGTAATTTTTTCTTTACTTACGCTTTGCTTTACTATTGATATCTTTGCTTGTATTTCAAAAACAACTTGTCCCTTACAAGTTAAAATATAATATTCCGTATCTGCATTAACTATTTTTTAGAAGAGCAACAGTGAAGGAGTGAAAGCGTCACATCCAACTCGCAAGCCGTGGTTCGCCGACCACTGGTTTAGTTGATAGCATTTTTTAACACAGCATCGATGGCTATAGGTTTGAATCCTTGAAACTCAGTCAGAGATTCCGGCGAAGGAAAATATTACTGGTTTCAGCATGAATGGCTCGGCTCGTCCGGGGTAGTACCACCCTCTCATAGAAAACCGACGTGAAGTGCTCGCATTGTTGCGTTTCGTTCGCTCAGTTAGAGCGCTGGAGGCCCACCTCCCCACCCCTCTCCTCTCCCTCTCCCTCCCCTAAACCTTCCTCCCAAAGGGTGGCAACGCACTTGCAACTCCTCTGGTGTTGTTTGTATCCATGGATGGTGGTGATCACTTAACATCAGGTGACCCACATGCTCGTTTGCCAACTATAACATAAAAAAATATGGTGAAACCATAACATGGTGCTAGGGTTTTTTCTAACCTCGTCTAGCTACCACCCTCAAGTTCAATACCCCAAGCACCCATTGGTGTGTTCCGGCAGCTTCACTTAAGATCCAGCCCTCTCCAGGTCTACTATCTTACACTACACCATAATTTAGATGAGAATATGTTCAAACGCTAAAATCTATAAAATATAAAGATAGAAAGTATATATATCTCTTCCCACTACTTTCCCGTGATGATAATATACTCGACCACAATGCCTGTCACTAAAACCTTATTTTCCGACGGTCACCGTTGGTAACTCACCACACGCTGCTGAACGCGAGCGCTTTTCAATCATTTGTTCTCACTGAAATAAAAAATCAAAATTCTTACAAAACGAGCATACGTTGCTAGATTAATAAAAGCTTATTTCATACTGGAAGGTAATAAAGGAAGACGTTAAATGTATCACGTCACGTTGACGTTACGTCCACGTCACACGGTAGCTGGCGACCAACATCCGTAACATCGCTTCTCGTAAGCCCGAGCCATAATTCGTCCATTTTTCACTAGAATCCCTGCTAAACGACTTTAAAACTCGACTGACTTGTGCTAGATCCTCTCTAATATTTGTTTTTTTTTTTAAGATTTTTGAAGTGTAATTTATTATGGGCTTTGAAATTCTCACAAAAGTGTGACAAAAGCTGTTGGGGGTCAATAAGGGGTGAAGTAGAGTGTTGTAAATATCAGTTCTCACCCGATCACCAAAGTTAAGCAGCGTCGGGCGTAGTCAGCACTTGGATGGGTGAAGGCCTGAAAACACCGCGTAACGTTGGCCTTTACAAATACTAATACAAAAGTTATTCAAAGCCGAGCCGGCAGACGGTGTCCCGACCTGGTTATAAAAAAAAATCCTTGATAAATTATATACCAAAACATTCCTCATGAATCCTTTTATCCACAGGTGAAAACCGCATGAAAATCCGTTCAGCAGTTTTTCAGTTTGTCGGTAACAAACAGACAAACAGATACGGTAGGGGACTTTGTTTTATACTATGTAATGAAGTTATACAAATGCGTAATACAAAAGTCTCACTTCTATCTTATGTCTTTACAACACATCCTGTTTTAATTTTTTTTATTTCATAGAACAGGCTCTGATAACAAATAAGCCTAATCATTCAAAAGAGGAATAGGTCTGAAATATAATTCGATTTTTGGCGACTGTTTGCAAAGTAACGCTTTACTTTATACTTATTTGTACAAAATTATTACCTTCTTAGTATTTTTTTTTTAATTTTACATTTGTGGTCCCCTGATATTAGTCAAATAATTTTATAAAGTCATAATGAAGTGGTGATAGTAATTTATATACTTATTTAGTTCGCATTTTATAGTTTAAACAATTGAAATGGTTTGGCCAAGAAACAAGGGTCTTAAAATTTTGAAGTTAAACTTTCCGGTTTAAGAGCTAGTTTCTCTCTAAATTTAAAGTATAGCTATCATCACAACATCATGTAGATAAAGTGCGATTATGGTAACACGCTGAAACATTACTACTACCTATTCGACAATGCATGTAATATTCTAGAAGATTAGTTGACAAAAATAAAATAATAATAAACTGTAATCAGTCAATCGCCGCCACCGTGGCGTCCAAATAAAAGAGTTTGTATAGCGTAGAGTGGCACCCCTTTTGTTCCTTTATATTTGTACGCGAGTTACGATGAGCGCTTTCATTTCATTGTTCTATACCTTATTATATTCACTTTTAAGTGGGGAAGTAATTAAAAAATAAAAATATGAATTGTGCTCACACAGAATATGTAATGAGATTTTAACCGAAAGACTGACATTGCCGATGATATAACGTCACACAACATTTATTTTAAAATAAACAAAAACGATGTTTATTTTTTTATTCTTGTTTTTGGAACGTCGAAGCATTTGTCTGTGTTAACGTTATAGAAACTCTTTCTTTATTGGCAGTTTTATTGAGGTTACAATTAAATATACAGGTTTTAGGTTATTTCCTTACAATATTTTAAGAGATGATAGCGCATGGTCACGTTAACATATAAAATAATAATATCACAACAAGTACTTATAAACAACAAAGAGAACCCTTTTCACACTGCAAAATGACTGCACTGTGCCTGATCGTAAGCACAGTACAATCCAAAAACAATGGCGAACACCGAGTAACATAGTATCCATCACCGGTCGCCGCTGAGATGCTGGCTTGCGAAAAGCTGGATATGTACAGGCTGATTCCGAAACGGGACCCGCAGACGCAATTCACTATGGCGGGCTTTTTTGCCATATACATGATGGTTGCGACCCAGTCAGGCTGTAAAACCCTACCACCCTTCGCCATTGCCTCGTTCGTTATTCAGCAGAGTGCACCACGTGCAGGTGAGGTTGCCATGGATGTCTCAAGTCTTCGATGTTATTCGACACCCCTTACACCCCTTTTTTTACTTATTTCACTTTTGTTATTTCACGAAGGCCCCCGGGGGAGGGCCTGAGCTGAGTCGACCGTCAACTGCGTGCTGGGACGCAGCTGGCGGTGCCTTTCGGCGACTTTAACCGACTAAAACTCCACGGCAAACCGTACGCCGCACTATGGGAGTGTCACGGGGGAGCGTGAGCAAGCTCCGCGACACCCCCGGCGGCAGGCGCTTTCACGCCACCCCCGGCTGAGACATCCCGGATGCGAGAGTGCCTCCCAGCCCGCCGAACCAGTGCAATGGGAAGTCGGGGCCCCCGCCCCTTCCCCCCGGGTTCAGCCAGCAACAGAGAGGATAACCGCTCCATCGCCGCTCCACCATCCGCCATAGCCTTCCCTAGGTTCACTCCGTCCTAAACTACCCTATCTCCCCTCCCCCCAACCCTCGATCCTAACCTTATCCTACCTATTTACACAACCCTACGCCCACCTATCCCCTATACTTCCCTACCCACAAAGTAAGTAGGTAAGCTAGAGGTTACCTAACCAGCTTCCCCCCATTCCCCCACCCTACAATCCCTAACCCTACCAAACCTACCTACCTACACAGTCCCTACAATCCTATCCCTACCTAACCAATCCCTACTCTTACCCTACCCTACCTACCCCACTTGGAGGTTTCCTAGGGAGGCATCTGGTGGAATATGCCTCCACCTCTCCTTCTGCGCCCGATCCCTCGACGACGGATTGCTGGAGCCGCAACGTCTCTCTCTCTTTCTCTCTCTGCTTCTTCTTTTTGCGCCATAACGCTCTCGCAGAAGGCGAGAACCGCAGTCCATTTAGGCTCGTATTCAACCATGGACTGAACTACCGCTGGTAAGGAGAGACTAGCTCCGACGACTTCTATGAGCTCTTGGCGTTCCGTAGCCCACGCTGGGCAAACTTCCATAGTGTGCTGAGCAGTGTCCATTTCGCACGCATCGCAATGGTGACACTTAGGGGTCGGTTCTTTCCTGGCTATGCGATGCAAATATCGACCAAAGCATCCATGGTCCGTCAACATCTGTACCAAGCGGAATGTAAGAGGACCATACTTTCGCTCCATCCATTCTTTTAGAACCGGACGAACTGCTTCAATAGTTTTAATACCAGCTGTGGGAGTGTTAAGGTTCTCCAGCCAAATCCGCAATACACATTGCTGAAGGTAACTCCTTTGTAGTTCTTTCTCTCTTAGCGTGGGGTTTGATCCTCTGGCAACTCTCTCAGAGTGCCATAAGAACATTGCAGAATGAGAATGGGCCACAAGCACCCACGGTGGGGAACCTGCTAACACACATGCCGCCTCATATGACACCGTACAGTATGCACGTATGGCTCTGAGAGCCATAACTCGATGCAATTGGCGTAATATGGCAATAACCCCTTACACCCCTAACCTAAGTTAAAGTTCTATTCTAATACTTTCAAAAGTATAAACACCAACGTAATAAACCTAGGTTCAATGACCGGTGCCGAATGCTGCAAGGGGAGACCCTGAGTTAATAACCATCGATAATAAAACGGACAATAAACCCTGTAGCGACATCATTATGTATTTTGTTGAATGGCATTATTATGTATCGGCGAGCAGTTTAGTCTCGGCCGGCACACATAACACGCGTCTCTGAATTAAAGACTGAAAAGTGATCTTTGTTTTATTACATATATCTACAGACAATAAATAAAGGCTGAATCTCTAAACCCTTTTGTTTTGTTCATACCGTTCCCACGTTCACTTTTACCTCACCCGATGGTCATTCATACTGTGCTTTAAAATAGACGCATAGAGGATTACGTAAAATTCTTGTATTTTTTCTAGATAATTCGATCAAATATTAAGCACCTATTTTTAAATTGATTTGGTAAGAGAATCGAGTACTAAGTATCCTTCATAAATATTGCTAAGGTCTAAACTTTCAGCCTATATAACATATCTAGTCTATATGATTTTCGATTAAAATTCATATCTTTTCTTCCCGCAAATTAACCTTCCTGATCTATCTAATCATCACCTATATTCAAATTTCACGCGCAGTGCGACACCAAATCTCATGTGTTTGTAGTTATTTACTCAATTTCGCAGTGACCAAATAAACATAAAAAGCCTTTGTATCAGAATCAGAAATCCTCATTTTTTCTAAGTAACATTTTTTATTGTACCACTTATTATCACTTTTATTCGTATTCTGGTTTCAAAATCTTTTAGACTCGAATGAAAATTCCGCCAAACAAAATACATTTTCTGCCACTTCGTCTCGGAATAGTAACAATTCTATTAATATCGGACCAGGGATAGGACTAAAGTAACAAAGAACGTTAGTAACAGAAAATAATGGATTAAAATGACCGCCTACTATAAAATGGAAGTGGCCTAGACATTTAAAATGAAAAAAGCTAGAAGAAAAAAGAAAATTACCATGCCATTATGCCAAGATATGTAAATTTAATAAAATCCATTAGGATAATGATGTCTAGAGGTACTCCACTCTGTAATAATTTATCAATGACGGCGACGAAACTGTTAAATCAATACACTATAGTACGTACAAGCGTTCACCCGCGACTTCGTACGTCACCGCAAAGAGGAAGCTAGTGATCTCTATGAAGGCGTGCGTGGCGTTCCTGGAGAAAAAATTTCTCTTAGGAGCGCCACGCAGCATCCCGGTCACCTAGGTGACCCGTCAAACGTCACTGAAGGCGTGCGTGGCGTTCCTGGAGAAAAAATTTCTCTTAGGAGCGCCACGCAGCATCCCGGTCACCTAGGTGACCCGTCAAACGTCACCCAGAACTGCACAGGCGCGACTACTCCGCCGCTCTTTGGAGCGGGACGCGAGAGTCGCGACGACGACTGCCTAAAGATGCAGAACGCATCAAGTTGACACGCCCTCAGCCGAGGGCGGCGGTTGAAACCACCTCAAGAGGACTAAATCCTGGCATGGTCACCCCGCACGCTGCTTCGCGTGCGAGAAGAAAGTAACCGAGACTTCGTACGTGGTAATCCTAATTAATTTATATTATAAACGTGATTGTGAATTTGTCTGTTTGTCACACTTCCACACTTTAACTTCGACCGAATATAACAGTTGAATACTGCTTCCTTCTCTGTTTATTAACCGATTTTCTTATTTTACCAGCGATTACTATTATATATATACTATATGTGTCCTTACATTTCAAAATTAACTAAAGTGTATGCTCTTTATAACAAATTTCAAGGGCTCGAGCATTTTTTTCGTTATACGGAAGAAAGAGAACAAATAAATGGTTTTGTGATAAACCGACCAAATTGAAGTAATGTCTATGTTACAGGAAGTTTTTGAAGTTATACTTCTTTTGGCCCGTCAGGGAAAAATGATGAGAGTAAATTTATACGATGCGCGTGCACACCGTCATGAAAACCGACACACTGAAGTTATTACGATGCGCGTGCACATCGTTACGAAAAACCGACACCCCGAAGTTAGCTATAGTCAACAAAACTTTCGATGTGTTAAATACCTTTTTTCTATCGTTAGTGTCGTTTTTTCTACAAACGTAGAATAATAAAATTTTACAAATATTTTTATCTTGTTACGCCAGAGAAGTATAACTAACGCGTGTGCATAAGTACACACACACTTTTTTTGTTATAACGAACGACGTTATAAAGAGTTTACAATGTAAATCCAATTTAGCCGTTCTACTATTTTACGTTATTTTACGATGATCATTAAAAAAAACTACTTATAACTACTTACTATTTTTCTTATTAACAATTAAAAATGAGTTGAAATCTTTCTAAATTTCATGCAGACAAAGTCGCCGGTAACAGCTAGTCAAAATAGAATAACCTCAAATACTTTTTATAAGGTTCGCTATCTGCCAGTGAAAGATTCGTGAAGATCGGTCGAACCGTTTTGGAGATAGCACTGCGGGCGAAGCCACGGTTAACAGCTAGTATAAATTTAAGTAGCCTAAGTAAACCGCTGTAATTTCAGCTATCTGCGAGTCACAATCCCGTCAAAATCTGTCCAGCCATTTCGGAGATTGGACTCGGAACAAACAGACAGACAAACCGACAAAATTTTAAAAATTGCATTTTTTATCAGTAGCGTGTATACTTTCGTATCCAATCAGTAAAAAATATATTTTTTCATATTACATACAGACACTTCATTTTTATTATATGTATAAGTAGATTTAATCCGGACATTTGCTAGTACAATAAATAATTTAAGATCGGTGTTTATATGTAGTAAACATCGCATTATGTTACATAGTGAACAAGCTTTCAGCATCGCATCCGGCACAGACAGTCAATGATCTTGTAATAGTCCACTTTAACTGTCACCGTGTGGCCACTAAACGAAGTATTTACAGAGTTATTCACTCACAAAATACCTAACTATAAATAATCAGAATTATCAATAAAACTATTAACAAAATTTCTATACATATATAAGACCCTTAATTATAATTTGGTTTTAAGAAGCACAATAAATATCACTTGTTTGAAGAAAAATGAAGAAACGACAATAAAATTTTATTGTTCACCTCTCAATGACAATTTAATAAAACACAATATTAATTTCACAAAAATAAATTCAGCATGCGTTCTT